>CM043728.1:3186550-3259381 GCA_023969325.1 Oryzias curvinotus | reverse complement strand
TTGCTTCTTTGGCGGTGGTGTTTTCTCCATAAAAGGTGAATACTGGTACTCTTGGAGGTCTTATTTTGGTTAACGGTTTCTAACACCAGCCTTTTCCTTTCCAACGAAACAACCTGGTAGAAAATTGGGTTTCCATGCCTCTGCTGAGTTCAGGTCCCCTTGTAAGGTTGCTAAAGAGGTAGTAAAATCTCTGCTCTGAAAAACAAAAGATATTAAAAGCTGTTCCTGTTTACATTGGCAATCATGAAATGGCGGTCATTTGTTTTCCCTTTTTGCTGTCAGAACAGCGGACAACAAACAGACGGCTTTGGATTTTGCAGCTGAAGTCCGACTCACATTCAGGTTTTTAATGCTCCTCACGTCATCATCTCCGAGGTCTTTTGTATCAGACACATGAGAGTTGTTTTCTGTTTTTAAAAGTGGTCACTTTGGCTTTGTACCAAACGAAGAGATTGATTCCCACTGGATTGAAACGTGCAGACTGGTGATACCCAGACATTGTATCCGCTCCTTACAGGCTTTTTACTTGTCTGTCATTGCAAACATTCAGATGTCATTCAAAGGAACATCTGCTTCTGGGGAAATAAGCATTTTCCTTTAGGATGAGGAATGGAGTTCCAATCCTAATGGCTCTGAAAACCCCTCTGCTGGGAGCTTTCAAAACAATCTGCGTCATCGTCCTTTGGTGTGTTAACATGGTTTAATGATCAACACTGCAATATAAAAATGATCAAAAACTGATTTAGAAAATGAAAAAAACAAACGTTTTCTTCATAAAAGCAAGTGCAATCCCGCCAGTATTCTTGTCAACAAAATGTTCTTACATGTGTTGTGGTGTGATCAAATTTGAACATGAAAAAAATCTAACAAAGGCGTCTTTTTTTTTGCAGATGTCCTGACTTGCTATGTTTTGGGTAAAAAAAAAAAAACTGATTAAGTTGTTAGATTAACCTATCGGTTTTTGATATCTTGCAAAATATTAACCAAATTGGATCAAAAAAAAGTTCCTGTAAGAGAAAAAATAGAACATTAAATGGTTAAAGGAGCTTTTTATGGTTTTTTAGCAAACATTGTAGTTTTTTTTTCCTTCCGCTGGAAGCAAACCAAGGATTCAGAGATCGTTATCCTTCTTCATGTTGGTATTCCTAACATGAACATGGTTTTCAGAGTGTTCAGTGACAAAACATAGATGTTTGGGACTGTAGGAAATGTCCTGGTACAAAAGTTCAACCTAAATCAGGACCTAATGCATTAAAACAATGCAATCAAACGCACAAACACTGATTCAAAGTGTGAAGTAATCGGTTTTTGTGGTACTGAAAAAGACTTTCCGTGTTTATCATTTTTTATGTGTCTTCAGCATCTTTACATTTACAAAAAGGCAGCTAATATGGGAAAATTCTGCATTTAAACATATATACATCACCGGCCACTGCTTTCCACAGGTCCCACACTTGCTAGAACTGGGTTGGACTCCTTTTTGTCCTTCAGAACTGCCTTAATCGTTGGTGTCATAGATTCACAAGGACTGAACATTCCTCAGAGAGTTTGGTCCATATTGACATGAATGTTATCACACAGTTGCGCAGATAGGCTAGCTGACATCAATGATGCCAATCTCTCATTTATCAACAGCCAAGGTGCTCTAATTGGATGATATCTGTGTGACTGTGTGAGGCCTTTGAGTCCAGCTAACGCATTGTTTAATGTTCAAGAAACCAGTCTGAGATGATTCCAGCTGTGCTGAAATGGTTGCCCTTATCTGCTGGAAGTAGCCATTAGAAGATGGGACAGCTGGTGGTCAAAGGGATGGACTGGTACTTAACCAGCTGTGCGTAGGGACCATGCTCAATTGGTAACTAGGGGCACAAAGTGGTGCAAGGAGATATCCCCCACAACATGACGCCACCCACCAGTCTGACTGTTAATACAAGACAGGATGGATCTATGCTTCCGGGTGTTTGTTTGATACCAAATTCTGACCCTAAATCCAAATGTTGGCGAGCAGGAAGGGAGACTCATGAGACTCATTAGACAGACAATGTTTTTCCAGATAGAAGTTTGTCCCAGTTTTTGGTGAGTCTGTGGAAATTGTACTTCATTTTCCGTTTCGTAGTTGACAGGAGTGGCAACCCAGTGTGGGCGTCTGATGCTGTAGTCCATCTGCCTCAAGGTTGGAGGTGTTGTGCATGTCAGAGATGCTTTTTCTGTGCAGACTTCGTTAAAAGCCAGTGGTTCTTTGATGTTCTTGGTAGCTTCATTCAATGGTTCTGTTTTTTACTGACCTGTTTTTCTAGAATACGAGACAGAAGGCACACATATCTTCGATTTTGAGTTGGTGTATTCCCATATTTAATACGTTGTCCTCTGAAATTATTAATTGAAAAAATGTGGCATTCTTGGTTCTTGCTCAAGGACAAGGATGTGTGGCAGAGTATCAAACCACTGGCTCTCCAGCTGACAGGCAGCATCTTCTGAGCTGTAGCGTCTCAGCTATCCAGCTAATCCTCATCCTTCCAATTGATCATAAGCACATGTGACGAGTCAATTATAAGTGTGAGCATTAGTAAATTGAATGCGCAGAACAGTTTACCCTTGTGCAGCTCCAGAGCTAATGAACTGAGCCGTACGACTTCTACATTTCATCACTCAGAAATAATTCCTGATAGAAAGATCTAAATTTTAAAAAATGGAATGAAGTTCAAACATTTAGGAGGTGTCAGGTTGCACGGCGTGAACTTTGAGGCAGCCAGGGATGAGAGCATCCCAGCCAGCAGAGGGATTTGTGGTTATCGATTCTGAAGGGGTTGAAGTACAGGTCAACGTTTGGTGGTTCTTCTGAGGAATCTGGTCAATTAATAATAAAAATAATACATTTTATTTATATGGCGCCTTGCAAACTTTTTTTCTGATTGTCAAAAGTGTGTAGGTATGACATAGAACCTGCAACAGATCAAAAAAGGCTTGTTGAGGGACTTTTCAAAAACTGGGATAAACAATTTATTAAAATGCAAAAAAACAAACAAAACAGAAATGTATTTAAACTGAAAATATTAAATGAAATTCAAAAAAAAAAAAAAGAAAAAACATTTCTCCAAATTCATCTGGATCTTATTATTTTTAATCAATTCAAATGAAAAGAAATGTATATTTTCCACTTTTTGAAAAATCTGTTGATGATGACCCTTTCATCTTAAATTTATCCTCTACAATCGGGTAACTTGTGTTCCACCTTCAGCAGGATGACAAGTAAGAGCCATTCACCCATGTGTCTGATGTCAACATGCCCCCACCCCATTTACCATCCCTCCATCCACCTGTACCACCTCCAGCCTTCAACTGCTTTCCATCTGAACAGTTTTCGAGGAATGTTGTAATCATTGATGAAAAGGAAGATAGATAGATAGATAGATAGATAGATAGATAGATAGATAGATAGATAGATAGATAGATAGATAGATAGATAGATAGATAGATAGATAGATAGATAGATAGATAGATAGATAGATAGATAGATAGATAGATAGATAGATAGATAGATAGATAGATAGATAGATAGATAGATAGATAGATAGATAGATAGATAGATAGATAAATGACTTTTTTAATCCCACAATGGGGAAATTTCATTTATGTGGCAGCAAAAACGACATTCAGAAATAATCTATATAATATAACATCAAAAAGAACATCACAAATGACATTCATATTAAATGTTATTAAAATTATAATGAAAAATTATTATCAAAAATGAGATTCTTATTAAATAAATACATAAATAAATATTAAATAAATACAGCTGCAAAAGTGTAAAAAACATGCGGACTGCAAAACATGTAAACTGTAAAAAAAAAAAAAAAACACTGCACTGTGGGTGCAACAGTCTGGTGCTGAAGGAGCTGGTCAGTGCCTCTACAGTTTGGTGCAGGGGGTGGGAGGGGTTATCCATGATGGATGTTAGCTTAGCCAACATCATCCTTTCCGCCACCTCCTCGATGGACTCTAGTGTGCAGCCCAGGACAGAGCCGGCCTTCCTAACCAGTTTGTTAAGCCTCTTCAAGTCTCTGCCTGTACTGCCCCCCGCCCAGCACACAACTCCATAGAGGACCACTGAGGCCACCACAGTGTCATAAAAGGTCCTCAGCAGCTGTCTGCACACGCCAAAAGACCTAAGTCTCCTCAGCAGGTGGAGGCGACTCTGGCCCCTCCTGTACAGAGCATCCGTGTTGTTGGACCAGTCCAGTCTGTTGTTCAGGTGACCACCCAGGTATTTAAATGTGTCCACGACCTCAATGTCTGAACCCTGGATGTTCACCGATGAGTGTGGTGTAGGGAACCTCCTGAAGTCCAGGACCAGCTCCTTTGTCTTGCTGGTGTTAAGCAGCAGGTGGTTAACTTCACACCAGCCAACAAAGTCAGAGATGACCCCCCTGTACTCCTGCTCATCCCCCCCTGATACACAGCCCACAATCGCACTGTCATCAGAGATCTTCTGCAGATGACAGTGGTGGGAGTCATAGGTGAAGTCTGATGTGTACAGGGTGAACAGGAATGGGGAGAGCACAGTCCCTTGAGGTGCCCCCGTGTTGCAGACCCCCACATCAGACACACAGTCACGCAGCCTCACAAACTGTGGCCTGTCTGTGAGGTAGTTGATGGTCCAAGCAGCCAGATGTTGGTCCACACCTGCATCCTCCAGCTTCCTCCTCAGCAGTGATGGCTGAATTGTGTTGAAAGCACTGAAGAAATAAAAAAACATGACTCTCACAGTGCTCCCAGGGGCCTCCAGGTGAGACAGGGCCCGATGCTGCAGGTAGATGATGGCATCATCCACCCCGATGCCTGGTCAATAAGCAAACTGCAGCGGGTCCAGTGCTGAGCTCACCTGGGTGCGGAGATGGCTGAGGATGATCCTCTCCATAGTCTTCATCAGGTGGGAGGTTAAGGTGACAGGTCTGAAGTGGTTCGGTTCCGTAGGACGAGGTACCTTTGGAACCGGAACCAGGCAGGAAGTCTTCCAGAGGACTGGTACCTTCTCCAGTCTGAGGCTCATATTAAATATGAACAGCATCACCACACAGAGCTGGTCTGCACACTCCCTTAGGAGCCTGGAGGTGATGTTGTCAGGACCTGTAGCCTTCCTGGCCTTTGTTCTCCTTAACTCCATCCTAACCTGATTTAGGGTGAGGCAGAGGGGGGTCGGAGGGTGGGTGGGCGGTGGCTGGTCTGGTGCTGTGAATCGTTGGGGGGGTCCCTTTGCTTCTGTTGGAAGAAGGGGAGAGTGGACTGCTTGGTGCTGAGGTGGTAACAGCTGGAGCTGGGAGGAGACGTCTGAGCTGGAAAGGTGTGAAGAGGGGGCTGTGTGGATGGAGACTGGTGGCTGAGCAGAATCAAATCTGTTGAAGAACAGGTTGAGTTCATTTGCCCAGGCTTGGTCACCTGTGACCTGGCGACCATTTTCAGCCTCACCGTGGCCTGAGATGTGGTTCAGACCTCTCCACACATCACGGATGTTGTTCTGTTCCAGGCGCTGCTCCAGCTTCTTCCTGTATTAGATGCGGGAGGCTTGAAGGCAGCAACCCCGTTTTTTTGCTCGTTTCCCACCAATATTTTTGTATTCTACAAAGCAAACTTAACAGTACAGCTAAAATTCTTCTTTAAGAGTCGAAGCAAAGGTCCAAAGCAAGGACTGCTATTGTTTTAGTTTTTTACTTTTTTTCTACTAATCTTACTGATCAGCTGTGTTCATTCTATCAGCGACTGCTTCTGCTTCGGTTTTCTGCTGCTCAAAAAACAATCGTTTTCCCAAGTAGCAGCATTAAAGGAGTTCAGTTTTACAAACATTTTTTATGTTGTGAGAAAAATTTTAGAATTAAGCATCAGTATTTACCCAGACAGTCTTATAATATGATGCATTTTAATTTAATGTCAACAAATTTACTCTGTCAACATATCCAGAAAAACTGCAGATCTTCACAACACAAATTAATACTCAATAATTATGAAGAAAACTACTGGCTTACAATGTAACTCCACATTACTGATAATTCCCTGTGGTGGCTGTTAATTTTTAGCATGAGTTCTGAGTCACTGTGTGTTTTTCCATCAGAAATGAATGTTTTGATGTCTTCAAGCGTCCATATGAGGTCAAATCAATGTTGTCAAATTCCCTAAAGACTGCTGTCTCTGCATCATTATCTGTTTCGAGTTCTTACACAGCTACAGGGTTTTTTGGGACAACGTCATCCTGCTGCTATGCTCACTAAGTTATTCTCCCTAATTAAAGTGGGACCAGCTTGGCAGGGGTTTGTGAAATGAAAGACTAGTGGTTTGCACTCATGCTGGGAAAACAAAAAGATATGAGGTTGTTGTTGTACAATACAATGTGAGTATGACCTGAGTCAGGGTGGACGAATAGTGCAATGTTAGCAAAAAATGTCATACGTGTGAGGAGTGACAGCAGGAGATACAAATACAATAAAAACAATTAAAAAAATGATTCCAGAAGGAAAAAAAAGAAACCTCAGATGTTGTGAAACCGGAGGAGCTTTGCAGAATCCAAGCGCGGACACAAAAATGGAGTGGCGAACTAAGTTTTAATATTATTTGGCAGAGGGGATGAATGGAGGGGAGGAGAACAGGCAGGCAGGCAGGTGAGCAGACTGGCAGGAAGGCAGACAGGCAGAAGAGCAGACTGGCGGAGTTTGCTGACAGACAGGGAGGCAGATACACGGGCTGGCAGATATTCACTTATGAGGCACAATAATCTGGCGTTTGCCGACGGCTCCATCTCTGAATAAATAATGTCTGTAATGAGCTGCAGGTGACGAGATGATGAGGAGCAGGTGAGGAGTAGTCACTGCGGAGGCACGCCCACTGAACCACAACAGTACCCCCCCCTCAACGGGAGCCACCGGGCGACTGAAACCGCTCAGGACGACGACGGCGCAGATCCCGGATGAGAGAGGCGTCCAGAATAAAGGAGCGGGGCACCCAGGCACGTTCCTCAGGGCCGTAACCCTCCCAGTCAACAAGAAACTGGAGCCCCCGACCACGCCGACGCACATCCAGCAGGCGTCGGACAGAGTAGGCAGGGCGACCCGCCACCAAACGGGCGGGAGGAGGGGGGACGGCAGGAGGGACCAGCTCACTCGAACAGACCGGTTTGAGAAGGGACACATGGAAAACTGGATGGACCTTCATAGACGGAGGCAGCTTCAGCTTTACTGCAGAAGGATTGACCACTGCCAGGACCTCAAACGGGCCAAGATAGCGAGGAGATAACTTCCTGGACTCCGTACGCAGAGGGATGTTGCTATAAGAGAGCCAAACCTTCTGGCCAGGACGGTAGGTAGGAGCAGAGGACCTCTTAGCATCAGCTATGCGACAGCTGCGCTCCTGAGCACGAAGCAGGGCACGACGGGCCATCCTCCAAACCCGACGACACCTCCGGATGAAAGCCTGAACAGACGGAACTGCAACTTCCTCCTCTTGGGCAGGAAACAGTGGTGGCTGGAACCCTAGGGAGCATTCGAAAGGGGACAGACCAGTTGCAGAACTGACTAGGGAATTGTGGGAATACTCCACCCAGTCTAGATGGTCACTCCATGACGAGGGGTTTGCTTCAGCCACACACCGCAAAGCCGTCTCCAGATCTTGGTTTGCCCTCTCAGCCTGGCCATTGGTTTGGGGATGAAAACCTGAAGACAAACTCACAGTGGCACCAATGGAGCGGCAGAAAGCCCTCCAAACTTGAGAGGTAAACTGTGGCCCTCTGTCAGACACCATGTCCGTGGGAAGCCCATGGAGGCGAAAAACATGGTGGACGAGGAGCTTGGCAGTCTCAGTGGCCGAAGGGAGCTGAGGAAGAGCAATGTAGTGGACTGCTTTGGAAAAACGGTCTACTACCGTGAGGACAGTGGTGTTACCTCGCGAAGAGGGCAGACCAGTAACAAAATCCAAAGCCACATGGGACCAGGGCCGGGAAGGTACGGGCAGGGGACAGAGCAGACCAGCAGGGGGTTGATGTGAGGCTTTGTTGCGGGCACAGGTTGGACATGCAGCAACGTACTCTCGCACGTCCTTAGTCATGGTTGGCCACCAGAATCGACGTCTTAGCAGGGAAACAGTACGAGCTCCACCAGGATGGCAGGTCCGGCGTGAGCAATGCCCCCACTGGATGACCTGTGATCGGACAGCATCAGGTACAAAAAGGCGATTAGGAGGACCTGTACCTGGGTCCGGGTGATGTTGTTGGGCCTCCCGCACTTTGGACTCCACCTCCCACGAGACTGCAGCCAGAACACAGGAAGAAGGGAGGATGGGCTCAGGAGAGGGCATCTCGTCAGGAGCGAACTGCCGGGAAAGAGAGTCAGGTTTCTGATTTTTAGAGCCAGGTCTATAGGACAGGATGAAATTGAAACGGGTGAAGAACAGAGACCAGCGCGCCTGACGGGGATTTAGTTGTTTGGCTGAGTGCAAATACGACAGGTTCTTATGGTCGGTCCAGATGACAAAAGGCACCTTAGTTCCCTCCAGCCAATGTCTCCAGTGTTCTAATGCCTGCTTCACTGCCAACAGCTCCCTGTCCCCCACATGGTAGTTACGCTCAGCCGGGCTTAATCTCCGAGAAAAAAAAGCACAAGGGTGTAACTTCTGAGTTTCCGGAGATCGCTGTGACAGCACAGCACCAATCCCTGTGTCTGAGGCGTCCACCTCCACGATGAATTGGAGATTGGGGTCAGGGTGTCTGAGAACTGGGGCTGAGGTGAAGCGTTCCTTTAGGGTGTTGAAGGCCGTGGCCGCTTCCTCAGACCACTGGAACGGAACAGAAGGAGAGGTTAGTCGGGTGAGGGGAGCAGTAATGCGACTGTAATTGCGGATGAAACGGCGGTAAAAGTTTGCAAACCCCAGGAAACGCTGGAGCTGCTTCACAGAGGTTGGTGTTGGCCATTCCGTTACCGCTCTAACTTTCTCTGGGTCTGCTTTGATCTGTTTGCGCTCAATAATATAACCAAGGAAGGAAATGGAACCCTTGTGGAACTCACACTTCTCTGCTTTGACAAATAATCTGTTCTCCAGAAGTCGTCGTAGCACCTGCCGGACGTGTTGTATGTGCTCTGTAACAGTGGGGGAGAAAATGAGGATGTCATCCAAATAAACAAACACAAAACGGTTAAGAAAATCCCGTAGAACGTCGTTGACAAGGGCTTGGAAGACTGCAGGGGCATTGCAAAGGCCAAATGGCATAACCAAATATTCAAAATGCCCCAATGGGGTCTTGAAGGCCGTCTTCCACTCATCGCCCTCCCTCATTCTTACAAGATGGTAGGCGTTTCTCAGATCTAGTTTGGAAAAGACTGTAGCCTCCTGAAGGGTGTTAAAAGCAGACTCCATTAGGGGTAGAGGATATTTATTTTTGACTGTGATATTATTCAACCCTCGGTAGTCCACACAGGGGCGAAGGGAGCCATCCTTCTTGGAAACGAAGAAGAAACCAGACCCCACGGGTGAGGAAGAAGGTCTTATAATCCCAGCAGCTAAAGAATCGGTTAGGTAGCACTCCATGGCTTCAGTCTCGGGTCTCGACAGATTATAGAGACGGCTGGTAGGCAAGGGAGCACCAGGCAGAAGGTTGATTGCACAATCATATGGGCGATGCGGCGGAAGTGAGAGAGCCAAGTCCTTTCTGAAAACCTCACTGAGGTCATGGTACACCTCTGGAATTGCTGACAGATCAGGTGGAGCAGGAGGGGGAGAAGTTGGAGGTCCTGGGGGAACAGCAGAGCGGAGGCAGGAGGAATGGCAGGAATGGCCCCAATTCAGAACGCTTCCAGATGTCCAGTCAATGTGGGGGTTATGCAGAGACAACCACGGATGCCCAAGGATAACTGGAGAATCGGGGGAGGTGACAATCAGAAACTGGAGCTGTTCATGGTGGTTACCGGAGATGCAGAGCTTGACTGGGGCAGAGCGTTCAGTAATCCGGTACAGAACCCGTCCATCCAAAGCCCGGGCAACAATGGGAGATGGGAGTGTCTCTAGTGAAAGACCAACCTGGGATGCCATTGTGTGGTCGAGGAAATTTGCCTCTGCTCCTGAATCCACTAACGCCTGGACTGGAAAAGAGGACCGACCAACACACAACGTAGCTGTGAGAATGGTTCTAGGGTGGGGAATATTAGCAGAAGGTGTTGTGGCCGTCAATACTCCCACCGCTACTGACGACCTCCGTCTTTTGGCCGGATAGGACAGGTGGCAATGACATGTCCAGAGGTCCCACAGTAGAGGCATGCACCGGTGGAGATCCGTCGCTGACGTTCCTCTGCAGAGAGGCGAGCTCGGCCCAGTTGCATGGGCTCCTCAGGCGGAGGGCTAGCACTTTGAATAAATGGGAGTGGAGATGGAGGATTTGGAGAGGGCATGGACCGGAGACTGGGTCCTCGTTCTCTCGCTCGGTCTCTCAGCCGGTTGTCCAACCTAATGGCTAGGGATATTAACTCATTCAGAGTTGTGGGAGGATCTCTAGTTGCCAGCTCATCCTTTAACTGCCCATTAAGGCCGTTCAGGAACATTGCCTGTAGGGCCTCTCCATTCCAGCCTAGTTCTGCAGCCACAGTCTGGAAGTCCACAGAGTACTCAGCTACGCTCCTGGCTCCTTGTCTGATGGTCATAATTTGCCTGACGGGGTCACTTCCTCTCACTGGGTGGTCAAATACACGTCTCAGTTCTTCCACAAAAGCAGCATAGGAGAGTTGACTAAAGCCGTGTCGATCAAATGAGGACTCCGCCCACTGCAACGCCTTCCCGTCGAGGAGACCGATGATGTATGACACCTTGGCTCTGTCACTGGCATAAGTGAGGGGTTTTTGTTCAAAAATCAAAGCACATTGAAGAAGAAAACCCCTGCACTTACCCAGGTCCCCGGCGTATGGTTTGGGATCTGGGATATGGGTTTCCCGAACCACCTCCATGGGGTTCGCTGGAGAAGCAGAGGAGGGCGGGGCTGCCGCGGCTTGAGTCGCGGGTTGCGCTGCGGCGACAGCTTGGAGGGAGAATTGCTGGGTGAGCTGAGACAGTTGAGCGAGGATGGCGTTGAACTTGTGATCCAGATTTTGGATCATTTGCTCGTGGCGTAATAAATCCGTATGAGAGGGAGGAATAGCAGGTGGCTGACCGGGAGCCGAGGAGGAAGTCGGGTCGGTGTCCGCTGGATCCATTACTGGCCAGATTATTCTGTTGTGAAACCGGAGGAGCTTTGCAGAATCCAAGCGCGGACACAAAAATGGAGTGGCGAACTAAGTTTTAATATTATTTGGCAGAGGGGATGAATGGAGGGGAGGAGAACAGGCAGGCAGGCAGGTGAGCAGACTGGCAGGAAGGCAGACAGGCAGAAGAGCAGACTGGCGGAGTTTGCTGACAGACAGGGAGGCAGATACACGGGCTGGCAGATATTCACTTATGAGGCACAATAATCTGGCGTTTGCCGACGGCTCCATCTCTGAATAAATAATGTCTGTAATGAGCTGCAGGTGACGAGATGATGAGGAGCAGGTGAGGAGTAGTCACTGCGGAGGCACGCCCACTGAACCACAACACTCAGAGATGTCCACAGGAAGGAAGGATCCTCTTCCAGGACAGACAAGTGATGTACCAGGACATTCATGCAACCACATTTTAATGAGTTGCTGTGTCTCATCATTGTGGTGTTATGGCATTGTTTCAAGATAATTCTGTTCATGAACTATAAGGTAACTTTTAGGGTGACACCTCAGCAGCGCCAGGTGCGTGCCGTGTAACGAGACACAGAAACTATGTAAAAAAAGTTTTTCAGCAGTGTTCTAACAAGTAAACAGTGGACTCTTTTTCCTGTTCAAAAACACAACAATCTTTGCTTTACATTTTGTCCATGGCTCATCCTTTGCTTCTTTCCTACTTCGTTTACATCACCTGACGACCGGTTCAGTTGTTCGGCTCCGGAAAATGGACCATATTGAGACTGAGGAATCTTAGAGCAAACTAAAGCTCAATCCGATTGGAAACTAACTGAGACCACCTTAAAAGATGGGTCAGAGAGCGTTTCCTCAAGACTCAAGATTAATTAATTTGTCATTGTCATTAAAACAAAGAAATTGCATTTGGAGCATCAACCCTTGTCTGGGAACAGACCGCTTGGGTGCATTTAGACTGAAAACAAACTCTGATTTATTTTAAGCCAACCAAATGTAGTAACAAAAACAAAGAGCGCCCTCCCTGGCTATTTTAGCCTGTATGTTCTTTTGATTGTGTTTTGTTGTAATGGCTCATTTATGCAGAAACAAACAACCACACACACTCAAACTTAAGGGACCATTTAAAATCCCTAATTAACTGAAGAAGCATGTGTTTGGACTGTGGGTGCCAGAGAAAACCCGCTCATGCACAGGGATAAAAAGCAAACTCCACACTGAAAGGCAACACCACTGTGTACCACCTTTGAACATACCAATAAAAACTTTTTATTTTGATTTTTTTGAGAAATAACAAGATTTTATTTTTATCTTTTTAATATTGTAGCTGGTGACTCAGTCCCTCCCACAGACGAATTGGGCCCTTGCCTTGAGGAAATTTGTGCCTTCCATTTAACATTAAGTAATGTCACCACTAAAATAAAACCTCATTCAAAAAATAAGCAGGAAATTTCTATCTGTGGGACTGCCATTTTCCCCACTTACCACTTGCCAGCTCTGAACACTGAGTATAGGAAAACAGGTCACCTGTTTCACTGACTTTATGCAATATTACCCTGAGGCTTCACACTATATACTGCATGTCTTGTAATATTTGCTTGTTATGCACCATATTTGAAGGTTCCTCTGAATAAAAAATATGTCTAATAAAATGAGGAAGTATGAATTGGTTTTAGCAACATTTCAGGGTATTTTTGCTTTTTTGCCGTGTTAAAATATTTTGCTTTATATTGGTCAAACTGATCCATGAAAACACTAAAAGCAATTATGTCCCAAACTTAAATCTGAACCTTTGTGTTTCTATGTCAGTGAAGGTTTTTAGCTGTCCAGGTGGAGTTACCTGAGAGCTTAATAAACACTGCTTGACAAAAAAATGACAACAAAAAGCCTCCAGCTTGCATTTTTATTTACATGGCCCATGTTTGGCTACTACTAGAAAAGGTTTTACCATAAACATACAGCGGTATGCCTACAGTTTATTCCATTTTTTATAATAATAATAATCAATCATTCAAAATATTTTTACATTAACTGCACACATCCTTTTGCATATTTTAATTACTACAATGTATATATTTCTGTATAAAGTATCATTAACTCACATGTAAGTGTGATGTTTTCTTCTGAATTTTCCAAACCTTATCATATATCAAGTGCTTGATCAGGCGGCGTGATTTAATGGCATGTGAAGACTCTAATTTTCACGTTCACGAATGGAATAGTTTATCTTTTCTCTCTGCTGAAGAAGACAACGTTAACTTCACAAAGTGATCCTCTGTACAAACTTTCATGTGGCGACAATTGTTAACATTTTAACTGCAGCTGATAATCATGAGCTGACTGATTCATGTGGAAACTGTTACAGCATGAACAGTGGAAGAGCATGTGTGACAATCACACCAATGCACTCTTTTGGATGACGGTTATGTTTATATGCTCTGACAGTCTGAGGAGAAACATGTGAAATGGAAAAATCCAAACCCAATAAATGTATCTGCAGGTATCAGTGAGCCCTCACAAGATCACTGGGAACAAAAAAAAAATGTATCTGTGACACAGATGTTCTGTACTTCAGGGTTTGCTGAACCCTTCAGATAGCATTTTTCCTTTAGCTTTCAGTGTTCATGACAAAGCAAATGAGTCCCCACATCTGCAAAAACACAGGTGACACTGACACCTGAGGGTGATCACCCGTTTCATCTGGTCTATGCAGCAAGACACTGAAGAGAAGCAGAACATCCCCAGGAAAATTTGTGGGAATGAAATAACTTTGAGTTTAAGAAGCCTTTCATGCACAATGGCATCCACATTATCTATAAGTAGACCCACTGATTAGAGATGATGTTACGATGACAACATGTCAAGGATCAAACTGATCAAACTGGACAAGCGGGTCAAATTATCTCAGAAACTGTGATCTGTTTTCATTTTGCAGGGATCAGCAGCAATGGAAGACATCACTAAACTGCATTCTCTATCGAATTTTAGTGACCATCAAATTGCAGTTTGATTCATGTTGTACTCAGGACATCTCCACATCAACCTTAAACCTTTATTGTATAGAACCATATCTAGAAGCTGCCCAATGACAATGTTAAATGATTTTTGAACAGACCCACATTCCATGATGTGCTGGGGATATAAACCATCTGCCCATCTTTTCCAGCGCTGAGTCGTGGAGGCAGCAGTCTAAGCAGAGATGTACAGACATCTCTCTCCATGGAAATTTCCTCAAGTTCTGCCAAGAGACCTTCAAGATGGCCAGCCGAGAAACGTCCCTTCCCTAGGGTTGCCTCCTCACTGGATGGGTGTCCAGGAGCCATTTAAAAGTCTTAGTCATCATAACTAGCCTCTCTTGATGTGGAAGAGGTGCAACTCTACTCTGAGCTCCCTAAAAGTGACAGAGCTCTTTAGCCTATATCTTACAGAGCGCCCAGCGACCCTGTGGCAACTCCCAGATCAATACTTCTACTGCATTACTGCACCATCTAAAAGCTCCATCCTTCCCTAACTAGGAAACAAGACCCAACACCCTTCAACTCCTTTATTAGGTCTGGAGCTCTTCACCCACCTGGAAAGGGTAAACCCTATTTTGTACGTCAAGAATCATGGCCTCTGACTTGGACATGCTGTAGCAGCCTACTGTTACCTTTGGAACATTCGATGACGTGGAGAGGGGGGACCCGCTGCATGGGCAATAGCTTTCCTCCATACTACACTGCCCTGGCTACCATCCGACCACTCTCACAACCCTAATGAGAGCTAGGATGCATCATCCATGGTCAACATGATTGACAGAGGTAAAAAATACAGTATGCAGTGATACCACCATTGATAACAACTGTCCAACAGAGTACAAAATAAAAGCCTAAAAGTTTAAGTAACTAAGCATAAAAAAGAAATCCTAATAAAATATGATTCTGTAGCCTAAGGTACGACATAAACAGTTATAACAGTGTCATGGTCACAAAGTGTAAAGTGTCTATGTGCTGTAAAGTGTTTTGGGTGAATAAAGCTCTTAGGGGCTGCACGGTGGCGCAGTGGCTAGCGCTCTTGCCTTACAGCAAGAAGGCTCCCGGTTCAAGTCCCTGGGGCTGGGGGACATGAAAAACAACATCAATGGGGGACCTTTCTGTGTGGAGTTTGCATGTTCTCCCCGTGTATGCGTGGGTTCTCCGGGATCTCCAGCTTCCTCCCACCATCCAAAAACATGCTTCATAGGTTGATTGGCAACTCTACATTGACCATACGTATGACTGTGAGAGTGAATGGATGTGTGATTGTGGATATTCTACCCTGCGACAGACTGGCGACCTGTCCAGGGCATCTCCTGCCTTCGCCCACAAGCAGCCGGGATAGGCTCCGGCAGTCCTGTGACCCCCCAAAGAGACAAACGGTATAGAATTAAAAAAAATAAAAATGAATGAACAAGCTCTTGGTGTCAAAAATGAAGACTGACACGAATCTGATAAAACGGTTTGGTTTCTCACTTACATGATATATTTTGCTTCTTATAAAAAAATAAAAACTCTAATGTACTCTGACAGGTTGTGCTGGCATGTGTCTGTCCCCATCCTGCCAACAGCTGAGCATCCGTTACTCCTTCAGCTGACTGCAGGTCTGTCTCTCTTCACAGAACTGCAGACCTCAGATTGGGTCACGGTTTGTGAAATCTGTCTGCCACACATTTGCTTCAACGTCTGTCCTCAGGACATCCGTGACAAACAGCGACATAGACAAACGGGCTGGAAAAAATATCACTACTGCTAGTTTGTAGAGTTCTGGTTTGATGAAAATGTGTGTCCCATGTTTTTATGATGGACTTCATGGGAACTGAGAGGAAACATGTCTGATTACCTGGAGGCTAAAAGGGCAGCCTGATGATGCTTGTACAGCAATAGTAGTGCTAATGGAGCATGACAAAAGTACAGTGCTGCAAATATAGAAGACAGAAAGGAAAAACTGTTCAACCGCATTTCTGAAAAAGTCATTCAATGTGGGTTTCTTGATTTTCTATCAATAGATTGGATAGCTAGTATGGTGTTTGATACTAAAAAATATTACAAAACAATCTGTACATGTTTTACACAAAGTTTAGGAAAGCCAAAAGTATCTAGAAACCATTGCAAGATGCTAAAACAAAGGCAAAAATACATTTTTATGAACAGATGCGGAGAGGAAGAGTTTATACAGTGTGTAAGTAAATGTAGAGAAACAAAAATCGATTACTGTGTTTTTTGGACTGTTATCCAAAAACAAGGAGCAGTGATGAGAAAACAACCAACCTTGAAACCAGCTTCCTATCAGTCAGATGGATTTATAAGATACTTATGACTAATTTTCTTTAAACAACAATATTAAACATTTGGCTTTTTTACTTTTTAATCTTAGTTCTCTTTGCTGACAGGCAGTTCACTTTGTTATAGTGAACAGACACATTTTTGCTCAGAAAATATTTAATAATTTAATGCCTTACAAGCAAACGATCAGAAAGAAAACTCTCCTACACTTCCTAACACGGATCTGTTCCCAATGACAAACGGAAGGCAGAATAAGCATTCAAAATGGGTCAGACAGCATGTTGTAGTTATAAGAAACTTCAGAAAAGACTGATTCTTACAAATCCAAACGGACTATTTCACAATATGTTAATATTTAACATGTTCCTTTTTTTGCATTAATCTACCACACTCAAGACTAGTGAGTAATTCTTAAGACCGTGTCAAACTGCCACTACAAGAACACACAAAACCGAGCTTCATTGAATTACTGTACTTTGGCATCCAGAGAATTAGGCGGAAATGACATTGTGGGGAGAGGCCTATCCCCCCGCCAGGACAGGTGGAGCGGGAGACCCCAATTAGTATAGACTGCTGGAGGGGTGAAAGATCAGCCCATTAATATACCTGTCACACAATATGCCATGAGTGATTATTGCACTGTTTATATGCAATTCATTCATGTTTTCTGCATCAATTCTACAATTTGAACATGATATGTGATATAAAACTTAGTCATTGGTGGTGCATGTGTGAAAAGTCTGTTATACATACGTGGAACAGTTATGGAAAGACACACACATCTCGAAAGAATCACGTACAACTGTGTATGGTGCATATAATAATTGCATATGAAAATACGAGTAAACTGGGTAAATCTCAACCGAGCAAAAATGTTGAACAGCCAGTTAAAAAACAAATTCTAGGTAAAGACTTGTCGGCGTATTATCACGAAAGGCTGAAATGTCATGTGTGGAAATTGTGCAAAATATATGTAGTAACTGTGTGGCATAGCGTTTGAAAAGGTTTATTACTTGCCATTTGTTTCACCCTTTGTCAAAATGCTGCAGTAGCTCTTATGGTCTTTCTGTTTGTTTCTCTCTTTTTTCCTTTCTTTTTTTCAAACAAATTGGCAATCACTAAAACAAAGCCAGATGTTAGACATGTCAGATTTCCCATTTACACTTGACTGAGACTAAAGTCTAATGAAAGCCAACAGGCAAGCACTGTTAAAGGAAGTGCTGCAATTTAGCGTGAATAACCAAGCTTCAATTGTAGATGAGTGGGGACAGAAAAGTCTCCGGGGCCGCTTATACACACAGCAATTACTGTGCAAACATCTGCTGCTGTGGACTGACTGTCAAATTGTTCTTTTGAAAAGTGATCCTCATTCATTGTAGAAACAACAACAAGTATACATGCTAGATTCCAGTGTCATGGCATTACACTATATAATCCAGCCATATTTGAGAAATCGGATTTTGCAGAATCACAACTAACAGATTGTACAGGTGAAACTTTTCAACTTCAGATACTGAGTGCCCCATTTGCCACTCAGAAGCTTCTGCTCCAATTGCTGAGCAACGTTTTGCTTCATACAGTAACCAAGGATCTGCTTTAAGAGTGCCATTCAACTGTCATCACTATCTATCTGATATGGACACTGACTTGAAACATATAACCACCTTCACACATGCCTACATGTTCACACATTTTTTTTCAATTGTTTTAACTTTTTTTTATCTTAGTGTTGGATGAACATTGTGGGATCGTCGGAAAGGGGCATCCTTGCCAAACCAAATGTGCAAATCAGTTCAAAGATATCCATACTGGATTGATCACGTTTTTTTGTTTGTTTGTTTGTTTGTTTGTTTTGTTTGCTTTCTGATTCTCTGTGGCAAACCCTGAAGGGAAAAGCCCAAAGGAAAAATAGTATTAAACGAACACCTGACGATGGTAGTGCACAGTTCTTTTTTCTTACTCTGAGGGGTTTAAGCAGTTTTGTGTAAAGGTGTATAAAAATATTTTAAAGTCACTTTTCATGATCTTATTTCATAGTTCACACCCTGGCTCAGACCTGTACGGCCTGCTGCCCTCTGGGAGGCGCTACAGAGGCATCAGAACCAAAAAGAACAGACTCAAAAACAGCTTCTTTCCCAAGGCAATAACCACGCTCAATTCTAAAATGCACAGATAAAATCTGCAATAGCACATTCATATGTACTTGTTTATATGTGTATATGTATATATGCTTATCCTTACTTCTGTCCACTTAAGTATCTACCCAACTTCAACACTCTACCTCAAGGGCATCTGACAAGTATGCATGTATGCAATTTTGCACATATATTTTGGACATTTCTTTATTACAGTTCATATTTGTACACTTATACATGTTGTACATAATGGTTTATTTAATATGATATATCGTTATTTCTGCACTAAAAATGGTGATGCTTTAATTTCATTGTACAATGGACAATGACAATAAAAGCAAATCTAATCTAATCTAATCTAATCTAATCTAATCTAATCTAATCTAATCTAATCTAATCTAATCTAATCCAATCTAATCTAGTGTTACATTTTACCTGAGAGCATGTTACGGCTGACCTAGTATATCCGGTCAATTGTAAAATTTTACTTTGTGTATTTGAGGTCAAGCCATGTATTTTGTATTTGTGTTACAGAGGCAAACTCTACAAAATTTATGAGCAGACCCATGATTACTTTGGGTAAAAGTTTAAAGACACTGGGTTAAATTAGCTTTAAGTTAGAGACAGAAATATAAAAATTATTAAAACTGTCCCCAGTCTCACCTACAGATTTTTATGTTGTACTCGACAGTAAAAAAAATTGTGAAAGTCTTTAACATTTTTCATAATTGTGTTCTAAAGAAGTCCTATACCTAACCTGCAACAAAACTTGTCAAAGAGCAGAAAGATTTAGGTGGTCTCCTCCAAGAAGCTAACCATCTGGCTGCAACAGTTACAGTCTATAGAACCAGGAGGAGGAACAACTACAATTCTCCAGAACTGAGGAGATCGTAACTAACGGTCATCAACAGATAATTCATGCTAAGAAAAATGACAGGCAGTGCTTAAACTGTTGTCTTTCTCACCTGCCATCGTGAGATGTAAAGTCTACTCATAATAAAATTGAAGTCCAGTCCTTCATGTTTTTGTCTGACTGACTGTAACCATGGTGGATGTTATTTCATTAAAATGTCTTAAGTTTCAATTAAATACGGACGTAATAAATAATGGATGATTAATTACTGCTATTATCCCTGATTAATATTTGTTTTTTGTTTTTTTGTTGGGTCTGGTGGTCTTTGGATGAACACTGGCAGAGATTAAAAGACGAGTCACAGCAATTTTTAAAAGTGGTCCAATGAAGCGTCGTGATGCAAGGGTCTGTGAAAAGAGGAAAGGGCAAAGAGAAAGCAAGACATTTGTTGCAGAACTTCCCAAAGTACTGGAGGACAGATAAAAACAAGACACAAAAACAGAATAGAAACTCTAAAAAAAAAAATTATTTTGTCTTCTTTAGTAAAACCTTACAAATTAAAGAAAAGAAATAAAATTGTCAATTCTTCTTTCTAGGAAGTGGAGGATTAACAAATTAGTGCATTTAATAAATGTAATGTTTTTTCCATGTAAAAATAATTTTTATAATTTAAAATGTATGTACTTAAAATTTAAATGTGATTTCAGTTTTTAAATTTGTATCAAAACATTTGGATTCTTGACATTGATGTTGGCTAAAAGTTCACCAGTAAGGAAGTTATTCATGTTTTACACTATAGGTAAGGATTTTTTAAAAAAATAATAAACACAACTGCTGCAGAGGGCCCTATGTTATTGTTCGCCTGGGACCCCCAAAAAAGCTAAGTCCACCACTCCCTGTATGGTAAGTAAGTTGGTGCCATTCATCCAACAATGACAGGTAGACAAGATCATTCAAGGTCTTTCTAAAGTTTTCCATGAACTCTTCAAATATATTCCCCTCGGAGAATCATATCTGCTCAGAAAGCAGCTGCAGAACTAAGGGGAAAAGTGTCAGACTTCCAGTCTGTTGCATACACACATTTAGTTTTTTCAATTCAATTCAATTTTTATTTATATAGCCCAAAATCACAACAACAGTAGTCTCAATGGGCTTTGTACCGGTAATTGTAAAGTAAACAAAATCACAAGGATCATGAATACATAGAATTCACTAGGAAAATTCGAAATGGAACTAAATAAAACAGACTAAACTAAACTGGGCATCCCTGCCCTTAGACCAGGGGTCGGCAACCCATGGCTCTGGAGCCACATGTGGCTCTTTTATCCTTCTGTTGTGGCTCCCAGTGACTTTGGAAAATAATTAGTATTTTATAAAAATTAAATTTTTTTATAGTTTGTTCATTTTCCATGGCATTTCAAAGGTGCTGCTGGCTCTGTGCCTCGTAAAAAACAGCTTCCTTGGTGGGCTCGTGTTTGTCGGGCGAGGGCTGTGGAGCTGATTGCAGGAGGACACGCAGGGCGGCTTCAATAAACACTCCGGGTCTGGAGTGATTTTCTGCCGGGGGCTTGGCGTGGCGCGGAGCGGGGAGCGGCTTTCTGGTTACGGAGAGTTTGCGCCGGTGTTTTGGACTCGCGTGTGCGGTGATGTGTGTTTCAGAGCAGGGGAGCTCGTTGCGTCGGTCGCGATTGTCCGGTCATCTTCGGGCACGTGGGGGAGATTGAAGGGGAAGAGAGTGCTTCTTGAAAATCCACCAGCCAATCAAAATCCTCACCGACAAGTACGGGACATGATTGACATGCAGAATGGCCAATCGGACATCCTCTGACACATACGTCACTGCAGACGCGAGTTTAAATTCACTCAGCGCAAACTCTGTCATCAGAGCGGCTTTTTCTCCCCGCGGCACATCACGTCCCCAGTAGAAGTCCAGCAACCAGAGTTTATTAAAGCCGCCCCGCGTGTCTCCTCCTGCTATAAGCTCCGCAGTTCTCGCCCGATAAATACGAGCTCATCAAGGAAGCTGCGAGGCCTTTATACTCTTGCAGAGTGTGTGTTTGTGCTGAGCGGCGCGCGGGCCACGAGAAAGAAGGGGGGGGGGGGTGCAGGTGGAGATGGGGGTGTGAGCATGAAGCGGAGGTGTGTGCGTGAAATATATTGTGTGTTTGGAGGACGGATCACTAAATAAAGAGTAGTCGTCGTTCCCAGAATAACTGTTCTGGAGTCAGTTTTAATCCGCTCTGGAGGTTGAGGGTTCGAACAGGGAAGTGAACCCCGAAGGAGAACCGCCTTCAGCCCTGGAGGAAATCTCCCCTGCGCTTTCTGACCATTATCGGAAAGACGAAAGAAAAAGAGAAGTCATCGCAGCGAAAGGTTCAAAAATACAGAGCCAACAGCGCCAAATGCCTCATAATATGCCATGATGCTCCCCGCATTGGACCGTTTACAGCAGAGCATGAATACGATGGTTGCTGCTTTCTGTCTTTGTAATAAAACGCTTCATCTGTTAATACAAAAGTATCTTTATGTAAACTCACTGTGTAGTTTTTAATCATCAGTACATAAACAATAATGTTGAAATAAACATGTAACTAATAAACATGACGATGAAAAGAAAGAAGTACTTTTTTATTTTTTTATCTTTTCTGGCCCGTGATCTACACTCATGTCCTTGAAAATCGATCGCGATCGACGTAATGAGCACCCTTGATATAATATATACATGCATAATATATATAATGATGTCAAAATGGGTTGTGGCTCCGAGTGCTTTTTTTTCATTAGGGGCGGTCCCAAATGGCTCTTTGAGTAAAAAAGGTTGCCGACCCCTGCCTTAGACCCTCCTTCGCTGTAAGGAAAAACTCCTAAAAAAACGAATTCTGGAAAAAAAGAAGAAACCTCAGGGGTGTTCACATGAAGAAGGGATACTCCCCCAGGACGGACATGTAATGTACAAGAACTCTTAGAGAAGAATTAACTTATCTAACTCTACAACTACATGTTTAAATAGTCCAGCAGATGAGCTTTATCCAGATGGAGTTGGGGGACAGCTGGGGGCGCGAGACGAGCCAGAGGCAGTATCCAAAGTATAGGAGCAATAGCAGAGACAAGCCAGGGACGAGGTACTTGGTCACGTACAGGGGAACAGACAAGCCAGGGGTGAGGACCACAGCCAAGTGCAGGTGAACGGGCAAGCCAACAGGAATCTGGTATTACTCCCACTCCCCTGGAAGGGATTGGGAAAGAGGGACAGGACACGAATCGCACTGCACCAAACAGCATGGAAAACTAAATGATAAATAAATGATCAAGAATAGAGGAGAAAAGGAGAGTAGTGGTAGGCAAGAATAGAGGACAGAACACCAGCCCACCATACTTTCCCCAGCTTCAAACTTCTAACAGCCTATTAACAACTAATTGTTAGTGTAAAGTTTATTTCAAACATGTTAACAGTAAGTTAAATATTTTCTGATTAGTAGTTTTTGTTGTTGATATACACCTAAAAGTTAGTCTGTGGGGTCAGTTTCACATCTGTCCACATAGAAGAAAAAGATCGATGTGAAGATTCAGCCATCACAGTGTCGAGGCTGAATTAGAAAACCTCACCTAATTAACAATTCCAACTGAGCAGCTAATTTCCCAAGGCCCCAGAATCAAGGCCATGACATTAAAACTGGATCTCAGCATGCAAAATAAACTGAACAGAATAAGGTCCATGTGCACAAAAGAAAACAACTGTTTGTTTTTTGTATTGTGCACTTTATTGTTAATTATTTTTTAATGCTTTTTTGTCATTAAAAATTTCTGTTTCACCGACACATTTTTCTGCCCCTTTATTGGGTACACCTTTTATAAGCTGGGCCAACGTTGTTTTTGGCATAGATTCATTGAGGAGTCGGAAACATTTTTCAAAAATTCAGTCCACCTTCAAACAGCAGACTAATAAACCACACCCTTATCTTTAATATATATCTTTAATTTGGTAGCGGCTGGGTAGCTCGGTTGGTAAGGTGAGAGGCTACCATACAGGAATCCAGGGTTTGATTCCCTGAGGGGAATAATCAATGGTACTGGGTCAATTACCATATCAATGGCGAGCAATTAACACCACACAGTGAGGGAGGGGATGGGTCAAATGCAGAGAGGATATTCCCCATTGTGGGATCAATAAAGTATCAATTATTATTCATATCATTGGTTCTCTGCAGGACTTGGACCGGCCCAATCCTGGTCCTTAACTAGTAATAATAATAATGAAGTTTATTTATATGGCGCCTTTCTAGACACCCAAGGTCGCCATACAGATAGAGAACAATAAAATACAGTTAGAAGAAAGACACATTAGTTAAAAACAAGACACTGTAATCATAAAATTAACTAGGGTGGGTATGCTTTTCTGAAGAGGTGGGTTTTCAGATTTTTAGCAAACTGTGTGAGTGAATTCATGTTCCGCAGACCTGAGGGGAGTGAGTTCCAGAGCTGGGGGGCAGAGCGGCTGAATGCTCTGCCCCTCATAGTGACGAGCCGAGCGGTGGGTGTAGCAAGCTGGAGTGAAGAGGCAGACCTAAGTGAGCGGGTGGGAATGGCAACATGGATAAGGTCAGACAGATATGGGGGGGGCAAGGTTATGGAGGACTTTGAAGGTCAGGATAAGGATTTTATAATGAATCCGGAGAGGCACTGGTAGCCAGTGAAGCAGTAGTAGTAGTTGAATGTAGTTGAATAACCACTAGTAACTGAATGAAGTCAGTCAGAAGTTAGAACTTCCTGTTCCAGCTCATCAGCAGCAATGTAGGACAGCTAGGAGAGAACTTGACTTGGTTCTTCTGTTATCAGAAGAAGTTATCAGACACGAGTTGTATTTTTCACATACCTGTCGTGTTTTGACAGATATCTTCCGTCTTCATCAGAAGACACTGCATTTCTGAAAACAAGCAGCCTGTAGAAATTTTCTTATTTGACCTTTTTTTATCCAGACAAAACAAATAAAGAAAATAATTTCTTATTTTTAACTGTGGCCTGGCAAAAGGCAAAACTTTTTGAGAAACAAAAAATTAAAAACTTAAAAAATAACGAGCTACAGGAGAGACATAGAACAAAAATCTGGATAAAACAGCAGTCGCGCCGCCAGATGCATGCGAATCAGACAATCAGACAAACAGACAGACAGACAGACAGACAGACAGATGTATTAATTGTCCACTGGGGAAAGTTGTTTTCATAGTAAACCATTTCTTCGTAAGCTACGGAATTATGGTATTCATGCATATGGCCTTCATATATTGTTTTGATAAAACAATGTATGGCGTATGTCTCAACCATTCAGAAAGCAACAAGAAATTACATTTGCGCTGAACAATTTCCCATTTCCACGTCGATTATTACCGACATCTGTAGCTTTACAGATGCAATTAAATGGATGGAAATAAAATGCCCCATCACAATGCGTAATGATGCACAATGGCTGATCTTGGATCTTAGAAGATGTGGAAATGGAAGAATTCAGAGTGAACGCATCTTTAGACAGCAAGAAGACTTGCTGGCAAACGAGGACGAGTGGCTTATGAGCCGGTTCCCACTTCCTCGAGCCGTCCTGGTGGACCTCTGCGGGCTTTTGGGGGTGTCTCGCCCGGTGAATCTGCCGCGTCGGTGTGTGCGGTACATTTAGGATTGATTGGGATTTATTAAGCGAAAGATGCGTAGGATGTGCGTGCTCACAGTTTTATAAATCCGAATATTTCTGTGCGTATGCACTTCCTATGTTTCATCCGTATGCCACTTCTGACGCAAATCCTACGCAACGTTTTATACATGAGGCCCCTGGTCTTTCATGCAGTTAAAATTCATAGAAGACGATGCTTCGTTCTTGACTTTAAAAATAAAGATGCACGGAGGAGCAACACGGTTATTTTATCCTGTGTGGCAACTTCGCGAATTGTCCACACATGTAAAATTCATGTTGTACATTCTTTAAGAAGAGGTTACATAAGGTACAACAACAGTGGAAGGAACAGAAAAACAGATTAACCTCTACATGCTCTTTCCCTCTCACCTGATTTTATACGCATCTCCATATATCTTCCACGAATCTATGAAAGATTCAGCTAACTTTGTGGCAATATGACACAGTCCAATTATTTTACCTGAATGGATGCAATCTAGATATTTATTGTTATTAGTTATTGTTATAGTTATTGTTATTTATTTTAAACTATAAATAAAAATGTCTTTTAATAAAGAAATTATTTTTTTAATTCAAACAAAAAATCCAATAGACTTCAAACATTCAAACCTGCATATTGGATTTTTTAGACTGTTTTGGTTTTTGTGGTTGAATAAAGTTTGTCATTTCTTCCAATTTCTTCGGGTATTATTTTCAGTGTTGTAAAAAACAGGTGTCTTATATGTTTAGTAAACACAACACACATCCCTCACAGTGGTTCACCCTCAGCTAATTGGAGTTGACCTGACTTGGTAAAGGCAGCTTGTGATTGGACGTCTTTTTGTATGCATCACATGTACATAAAAGGCAAAGACAGTAAAGACACAACAGGAAGAGAAACTGACAGGAACTATATAAATATTAACTTGCTGATTGATTTTATCATCTGGTTTGTATCTGTGGTTTTTAGCCGATACAGGTGTATCGTGCATTGTTTCAATATGTATATGTATCCTTTACATCTGAATTTTTTACTCTAAATTCACAGCATCTAAATTATTTACTATATTTATTTCTCCTCCTTCCAAGGTGTTTAATTTTTTTAAATTTCCTGTCCTAACCTTTGGTGTTGCTGTTTTCTAAAGCTGTGAATATTTGCTGAAAACTCACAGACGGTTCTCATGCAGGAACCAACAAAGCTAAAGAAGTTGGTAAAGGCTTTGTGTTCTGTATTCAAAATAGAATAAAACCCCTTTATTCATTCATTTATCTTGTAAACCTGCTTAGGCCTGTTAAAGGTCATGCGGAATGAAACTTCTTTGACCAATCATTTATTTATTGCATTTTAAATGTATGTCTTTATGTGATGAGATGATGCAGTCGGATTTTTTAAAGCTGGCCGGAGACACAAACTATATGTTAAGAAGGCAAACCCACAGAGACATCCAAATCTAGCAAAGAGAAACACTTTTTTCCTGCAGACGGCATGTTTATCTACGGGGGCTGGAAGAGCATTTTCATCCAAGGACAAGTTCTGCTCTGTGATCAGTCGGCCGTGTTTCTGAGGAAATGCTTATTATGTGGTAGCGCAGCACCCTTGTTTGTTGTGACCTTGAAGGCTCCTCCCCTGGTGCAGTGAGGCTTCACAAAACCAGAGGGGCTACCACAGGAACTACCCCACTAAAGAAAAATGTCCCACTCACTGTATTCTCTCCCATTTTCTGGTCAACTTGTAAAAACACTCTCTCTCTGGATTTTGACACATATTACAGCATGCCCCTCTGTCCAGAGCATCTTCCTCTATTCCTGCAGGTTCCATTTCCATTTCTCCTTTCAAGGTTTTTAAATGTTACATGAATTCATTAAAACAATACTGAAGTTCTGTAATACAAACTGGTCTGATGACCTGATTGTCATTATACCCCTTCTTAAAAGCTTACAACCTTAGATATATACCTTTTGCAAGAGATTGATACATTCATGGTTTAACTGAAAGCCATAAACAATGCTGCAGATCTTTTTTATTATTGGAACTAGCTTATCACTTCAGTGAAGAACACAAACAAGATGAGGACAATAAAGACGGTGGACAATCTGAAGAGAACAAACTAAAGAACTAAATCTACCAATCACTGGACCTCTACTAACATCTTACCTTTATACCTTAGGAAAGTTTCTAAAAATACTTAAGTGTCTGACCAATGACAAAACTTCCCTCAAACCATGTGTTCAGTGGTTTTTGGCACAACTGTCTGCGGATGAAACATAGACAAACCTGTACGGGGCACACAGGTGGCCACACAAAATATCAGAGATGTAGACCGCTCAGAGAGCCTGTAGAGAGTAAATGTTAATGCACATTTCTTTTGACATGCATGCTGTGGGCAACAGGTCGTAGTGTACACGTATACAACGCACAAGGGTTATGCCTTAAACTCAACTGTCCTTACGGGTGAATATAAGCTGTCTGTAGGTGAAAAATGTGCAAACTTGTACGGGGTGTGTAGGTGACCCGTGAGAAATTTCAAACATCGACCACTCAGTGAGGTCACACACCACTCAATGGTCACACACATTTTTTCTGCAGGCACGTGTCCGGACGTCAGGTTGTAGCAAAGACATATACAACATGTAAGTAAGGGAGAAGTAGGTGAGATTTTTCCTTTTTTTCAACCCTCTTGAAACCAGTGCAAGGGGCCTCTTAGTGCTGTTCAGACAATCGCAGTGTAGTTTCAGTGGACATCTTACGGGCGCCTACGAATTATTTGGAAACACTGTGCGTGCAGCATTTGCAGATGGTCAATAAGGAATCAGTACTCACACCTTACTAATGACTAGAGTGTGGTGTTAGGACACCATATGACAGCATCACCAAATAACTCTGCTTAACTTACATTATCCCTACAATTCTTTCATGATACTTTGACCACATGCACGACAATGGTACATTCCATTTTCATGACTTCCCTTAAAGTGGCCGTATCAGTCTCAAGGAACTGCAAGAGACACCCTTTAAGATACAACCCCTCCTCCCATGACCTTTTACAGGCTCAGACAGACCACAGCACCATCCATCCAATCATCCCCTAGGACAGTTTTTGGACTGCTGGAGGAAGCTGGAGTGCGAGCAGAAAACCTACACATGCATAAAAACATGCAAACTACACACAGAAAAGTCCCAGACGGGATTCAAATCGGGGCCTTCTAGCTGTGAGAGTGCTAACCACAGCACCACTGTGCACCCCAAAAGCAGTTTCCACTAAATAAATTAATTAATACTCCTTTAAAGCAATTTCTGGACAAAGTTGGTTTTAGAAAAAAATGGAGAAGTAACTTAAAAAGTAATCAGTTTTAAGTCAGAAATCAGTTTCAGAGTTGTGATCATGTGATTCAAACCTGAATCATTTTAGTCCTTTGGCAGTGAAATGCAGCCACAAAGTCGCTGTGATGCAAGTTATGGTAACAAGCACCCCGGGCCGCGGACCGGTACCGGTCCGTGGGTCATTTGGTACCGGGCTGCACAGAAAAAATCAAATAACTTACATTACTTCCATTTTATTTATTTCGGAATCTGAAAGAGGCTTTATTTTGAAAAATTGTCAGATTCTCTGTTACATCCGTCTATGTCACTCTTGATGCAGGTCACACAGGCCAATTTGCTCTTCTTGGTCACACCATTAAAATAAAACCCAGAAACTAGCAAAATGAATAAAAAATGTCTTTGGAAAGTTTCTTTGCCAAGGGGAAAACGCCCAGCCAGGAGATAGAAGAGGAGCCTTCGAATTCCAAAAAAGAAAGCTACATTTAATAGACAGTATCAGGAGTCTTACTTAAAATACGGATTTATCCCAATGGGAGATTCCCACGCACCATTCAGCATTGTGGTGAGATGGATTTTCCATGCACTTATTTTGAAGGTTTAAAGCTATGTTTAAACGTTATCATAGCGACCAGGGAGTGTTGCGGGCAGAGAGGACGTTGCTCATGTCATAATTTGTGTTTATTGTTTTGTTTAGAAAATACCACAGTTTTCATGCAGGTCATATCATTTCACTTTGTTGTATTGTAGTGTCGGTCATGTGCACGTTTGGTCTGCTGTCGGAGTTCCACAGGCTTCAGCCAGGGGTTACTCTCGGAGCTTGTATCACAGGGAATTGTGGGAAATAATCCCCTTTGCCTGCTTTGGTCAAAATAGGATTGAGGGTTTCTTTTTGCCTACAGGTCCTTTCATCTGGCAGTTGTGTTGTTTTATCCTTAGTTATTTCTTCCTGTTGTGTTTACTTCTTTTTAGCACCATGAGTGTGGGAAGGGGAGAGGATGATGACACCTGTGCGATGTACAATGCTTTGCATGTCAAAATAAAAGTGCAGAGTACATCTTATCACGTGTCTCTGCCTCTATTGTAGTATTGCTGCAGCGTGTGTCCGCCACATATGTAGCGGTCCATGAAAATTTGGCTAGACATCAAACCGGTCCGTGGCGCAATAAAGGTTGGGGACCACTGAACTAAACAAATGTACCTTAAAAAAAGTGTTTGGTGACTTTGTAACTGAAGTCAAAAGTTTTTTCTTTTTCTTTTTACTACTGGTTGTGTCATGTTCACACATTTTAGTGAGATCAATAAAAAGGTTTACATTTGTAAAACTAATAATGACAATACAGTAGTTAAGACATTGTTTTGTCACAACCTTTGCATGTCAGCATGTGAAGACTGCAGGACATTGATGGGACAAATGTTCCCTTGTTACTGTGCTCCAGTCACAAGCAGGATTTGAGAATTCCCTCTGGGACTGTGAAAATTGTCAGGAACTCAGCTGCAGGGATGATCCTGTTTGTTGTCATTAAATGTCCAAAGCGCAGATGCAAACCCAGCAGAGCAGCTGCATCTCAGAGAGGAAGCATCAGATGACACATTAACCTTTAAAGTCACAGACCAGATGTGAGCAAATCCATTTGGATGCTGTTCAGACACACAAACACCATCAGCGCTGAAAGTATGATACTTTGTGTGTTGACACAAAGAGCTGCACACTGCTGTGAAAACAGCACAGAGAATGTAAAAAACAAAAAATATACAAGTTCAAATCCAGCAAAATGTAAACGCACATTCTGTTCACAACTGTAAATGTAACTGGTATCTGTGAATCTTTTTCTCTGTGAACACCTTCTACTGTGACTATGGGTCTGTCAGGACGCCACGTTAAAACCTGTATACTTGGGTTCTCAAAGATTCAGCCGTCTTCTCTGTTAAACATGAACCCAGCATGAGTGCAGCAAGTTTGTTAAGCAAAATGTTAAGCCTTAGCCACAACTGTCCTCACGGGTGGAGATGGGCTGTCTGCAGGTGAAAAATGGGTAAACTTGTAAAGGAGCACACAGGTGGTCCGCACAGATATCAAAGACATTGATCACTCGGTGAACCCGTAGAGAATGCATTGTCCTCACAAACACTTCACGATACACTTACAACACACGGAAATGATATGTTCCATTTTCGTGGCATATCTTAGGGTGGACACGTTTGGTTTATTTAAAGTGAACCAGAGTTTAATTCCCCCGATAATCTGGAAAAAACTTCCAGTCTGAATACACCCAATCAAACCCTGGTCTGGGACCAGGAACCGCTCTCTGACCCTTTTCTGAAGGTGGTCTCAGTTTGTTTCCAATCAGACTGAGCTTCAGTTCGCTCTGAGATTCCTCAGTTTGAATATGGTGAATATGGAACATGGTAAAGGATGAGCCGCAGACAAATATAAACCAACAGCTTTCGTGTTATCAAACAGGAAAAAAAGATCCAACTGCTTGTTTGTTAGAATGTTTATTTTAACACAGTTGAAAATGTTTCCTATATGATTTTTCATGTCTCCTTACGCGGCACACACCCGGCGCTGCTGTGACATCATAAGCTTTGGTTTAAAACACGAATGTCTGCTTGCCGGCAGTCTGAGTACAGACCACACACAAGGTTCAGGACTCAATCCGGACCAAGTCTTGTAAACCAGCGGACTCAGTCCCGACCAACATACTTTCTAGTCTGAATACACCCTAAAAGGTGGTCGTAGGAACCTCAGTCAGATGAACGCCCAGACGCCTGTACACCATTAAGATCCATCCGTTCCTTTCTATGATACTCTAAGCCCAAAAACCCACAGCCCCCTTACGGGTCAACCCCTCGTGTGGATGCATGTGACTAAGATTTAAACTTTGAGATTAATAAACCAAAAGTTGCACAGCAAAAAACATTACAAACCCAAACAAAAACACAACAGATCAGAAACAACAATACAAGGAGCAAACATTGAAACAAAAATCCCTGGATACGTCTAATAAAGAGATTATTGTTTATCCAACATGACTCTAAACCTGAAGACAGGTTAAGTCTAGAAAGGAAACAGACACAGTTGATGGGAAGGAAAGAAAACATTACAGGAGGAAGCCTCCACTTTTGGATGGTTGCTGTAATGGAGGTAAGATGGAGAGGACTATCAGAAGGACTTCCTACCAGGAGAGGAGTGCAATGAAACGTAAAAAGGCTTGAGGCCGTTACCATGGACAGAACCACAGGAGAAACATACAGGTTACAATTCTTTTCCGGGAACTCTTTTCAGGCCTGATTATACTTGGAACTTGTCATTTTTGAGTTCCAGCTCTTCTTTCGAACTCCACTCTCCCATTTTCAAACAAAATTTTGTTTTGAGCTATAATGACTGCTTTCACTTTGCCTCTCTTTAAGGTCTTTTTCACCCAAATCTTTGCTGCTCTTACTGGTCAGTTATTTTTTTATTCCATAAGTGGTTCCAGATGATTCCTCACTGAGTAAAGAGCTGACGCTACACTTACTTCTTTCACTGACTGTGAGAGTGAATATTTAAGAGATGTGCCACTTTTTTCTTTTTCACTGTCTTTGATCCGTGTAACATGCTTAGCACAGAGGAATCCAAACCAATTTTTCTTGTTTTGGTCGGTAAGCGTATAAGGGTGCGATGCTCTCCTGCTGGACATGTTGCTGCTGTGAACACAGAATCCTCCTCGTGCTGTAAAGAAACTGCAGGGTAATCTAGCTTTTTTTTTAGGGTCACCTGGGTTAATTTACAGAAGAGAATGTTAAATAATCTCCACAAATTTAGATGAATGATGGCACAACATTTTTTCTGTAATTTGTTATGTTCCTCGATTACTGACAAAAGTAATTAAATTACTTGAATTTATTGCTTTATAATGCCTTACTCCCCAACACTGATGCTGTGCATCATTTTTGGTTTATAGAGTGGGAAGGTGCAGATGTGAGGATTTCTCTTTCAATACTAACCCCTGTAGGTGAGCGCTGAGACACTGGGGTCTGCTTTTTAATATGTGCTTTAACCCAACAATGGTCTCAAACCAACAACCTTCACTGTCAAAAGTTAGTTTATTTTCTGCTATCCCACTTAACGTTTTCCTAAATGGAAAGATGTACATTGATAAAGTTGCTGCTGCACAAAGCTCAGCTGGAAAAAACACAAAAATGTCAATTATGTTATCATTGCTCCAATTCATTCATACATTTTTGAATCTGCTATCTGACATGCAATTTTCATTTCAGTCAGACAACTCTTGCAGTAAGAAATATTTATTTGACATTTTCCACATACTTTAGTTGGCATTCACATCTTTTGGTTTGGCATAAGGCTCCGTTCAATTCCATGAGAGATTTCCATAAAACTTTCGGGTAACAAAAACCCCCCTTTACGGAGCCCACAGGTGGAAGCCGGGGAGGAGGGTGGGGCGAAGAATGAGCGCTGAAGGTAAGAAAGAGAATGAACGCCTGCGCACCTGGGCTTAAATAGGACGCTGAGCAGGTGCGTTAATTGACTGAACCGCCCTAGGGTAAGCTGTAAACACTGCTACGAGTTATCGCCCGAAATACGATTAGAATCGTCATTTCAGTCAGACAACTCTTGCAGTAAGAAATATTTATTTGACATTTTCCACATACTTTAGTTGGCATTCACATCTTTTGGTTTGGCATAAGGCTCCGTTCAATTTCATGAGAGATTTCCATAAAACTTTCGAGTAACAAAAACCCCCAACACTTAATTATCCAGAAGAAGAAAAAATGTGTATGTATAATCAGTGTGTAATAAAATGAGGTGTGTTTTCGGCAGCATTCCATTTCTATTTCATTTCTCAGTATGACTGCTATGTGTGACCCGGCACCATTGACCGTTTGGGCCGCCCCCGTTCGAGTACAGCGCCACGAAGGGAACATGCTATCTAGTGGATCTGCTGTGTGACCCGGCACCATTGACCGTTTGGGCCGCCCCCGTTCGAGTACAGCGCCACGAAGGGAACATGCTATCTAGTGGATCTGCTATGTGTGACCCGGCACCTTTGACCGTTTGGGCCGCCCCCGTTCGAGTACAGCGCCTCGAAGGGAACATGCTATCTAGTGGATCTGCTATGTGTGACCCGGCACCATTGACCGTTTGGGCCGCCCCCGTTCGAGTACAGCGCCACGAAGGGAACATGCTATCTAGTGGATTTGCTATGTGTGACCCGGCACCATTGACCGTTTGGGCCGCCCCCGTTCGAGTACAGCGCCACGAAGGGAACATGCTATCTAGTGGATCTGCTATGTGTGACCCGGCACCATTGACCGTTTGGGCCGCCCCCGTTCGAGTACAGCGCCTCGAAGGGAACATGCTATCTAGTGGATCTGCTATGTGTGACCCAGCACCATTGACCGTAGGGTCGCTCCCGTTCGTGGAAACCACTAGAGGAACATACTATCTGAAAGAGAGAGGGAAAGAAATAAAAGGGGAGCCAACATAAAATTACTCATACCTGATCTTAGAACGTAACTCACTTCCCCAAAAACGCTGTGCGAAACTATAATTTGTACCGCCTAACAACCCGTATGATACAATAACTTACCATCCAATCCAAAGCTTTGATGGCGTATTAGACATGCTGACAGCCATTATTTGAACTTCTATTAAACCAAGAACAAGCTTGATGGCCATAACTTCTGCCATTGTGGCAACTATAAATACACGAGCTTAAGTACATCCATTATTTCGAAGCTCCCAACGACAGTACAACGAACGAGCCTAGTAGCCATAATTTTCTCCATTCGGCATACCATTATAAGCGCTCAGGGAACATAATTTAATTGAGATCCCAACCAAATATTAAGAACGAGTTCAACGCCCATAATTACTATGCTTCATTGGCATACTACAAAATTGGCTTAAGAACCAAATTCGAGCTCCAGCGCATACTATGATACAACTTAGAACATCCTAATTTTGAGGCTTCCACCTGGCTATAATTTTCTTTTAACATCTATAATCGAAGAATTTACATTCATTCTGCTGTTGACATTGATTGATTAATTCAGTCAGAAGTGTCATTGGAATGCAGAGGAGGTCCACCGCCCCATCACTTTCAGTGCAGCAATAGGTGCGTCGAGCAGTCATCGTTGCAGCACCAGATCAAAGAATGCAGGGGTGACATCACTTCCTGGAAACGGAGAAGCCGATCGGGGCGTAGGGGTACTCAGGCTCAGGATGTGGTGCATAGAAAAAACAAAGCAGTATTAGTCTTGACAAGAATATATAAAATCCCAGAAACTGATCAGTTTCAAAATGCTTGAGATAAATGAAATAACAGTGCTTTTCAAAGAACAAATCTGAGAAAGTGAAATTTAGTAGACAGTTAAAGTAAAGACCCAGAACAAATCTGAGAAGTGAAATTTAGTAGATAGTTAAGGTAAAGACCCATTGTGGATTTATCGCACCCTAGAAACCATCATAATTATAAATTCCATCAGTGAAATGATAGTGAACTATATAACCTGCACAAAGTCTTAACACCAAATTTTTATATATTCCAAAGATAAGAAAAGTAACCTTTGACAGTTTCAGAGGGACGCATCTTCAGGAGGCCATCGAGGAGTAGGTGATGGGAAGAGCAGCCGAGGAGATTGTAGATGAGGAAGATCAACATCCCACGTAGCAAAGGATTACAGCTTGGCTGGATTTGATGCTTTGTACTTGATATTAGTGGTCCTCAAATTGGTGGACAACAAGTACAGGCCACTGAAATTGTAATTAGCCAAGGGCGTCTGGATACTGAAAAAGAGAACTTAAGAGCCAAGAGGGACCATAGGTTTTGATAGCATTCTTTCCTAGACTGAACCTTAAGCATTTAGAGGCGGAGTATAACAAGCCACTAATGGGGAAGCATCTAGCAGACTGTCATCTGCTTAAGCAAGGCAGATAGAAGACTGACTTGTGAACACAAGATTTAACTCTTGAACCAAGCTTGAGAGCACAAGTGATATACTCCTACGGTCAGGGTAGAAATTGCTCAAGGTGGTATTTAAACATTAACCAAGTCAACCGATGACACAATACTATCATTCACTATTGAAACAGCCTTAATACAATCTCCAAGGATGAAATAACCGGACGACACCTTATAAATCATCAGAGCTGTAGATTCTGGCGGCCAGACAAACACAAACCACTCTTAAATCCTTTCCCCCAAACCAGAAGGCACAGCCTCAGAAGAACAAGTGGAGGGAGCCTGAAGACACGACAGGCATCATAACATAACTATGTCAAGCATAGAGAGGGAAGGAACAAACGCAAGACACAAAATCCAGAACAGGAACACAGGGCCCAGGACGGAACTACCCAGAACAAGAACACAAGATGAACGGATGACCATAGGACCAAAGCCACAGCAAATGTCAGGTGGCCCAATCATCGACAAATCATATTCAAACCAAACAATGAATAAACAACACGCTGCACAAAAGCCAAAGATGACATAATGGGGAGAGACAAGCAGCAATGAACCATCCGATCCATAGAAGAAAAATAAATCCGGAAGGGTGGAGGACCATACAGTATAGACAACGCGGAACCCAGATTTGAAAAGAACCCCCCCCCCACAGATATCCAAAAGACCAGGGATACAGAGGAAATTCGGCCACTGAGAAACCATCAATAACTCGCAAAATGAGGGGGACCCATCGCCTACGAATAAACATTACAGAGCTTCTGCTAAGAATTTGGAAAGTATGAGGACTGCCACGGCAGCTGAAAAGTAAACCGGCAAACGTGTCGAGCGCCAACTGAATGCCAAAAGACGCCGAGAGGCATATAGGCAGAACAGGGAGAACCTCAGCGATAAGACATCCACAGCCTTATATTGTGCTCGGAAGAAAATCGCGGAGACAGCATGGGCAGCTGAAGAAAATATATACTAATCCTGAAGGCGCATGAGGAACTAGCCACTGATGCCCAGAAAGATGAACTGTGAGGCGCCAACGGGTCCAGATCACGTCACGAGAACCTGAACACGTCGAAGGGGCCACCCTCAGTGGTGGCTTTGAAACGATGCCCCGGAAAAAGCCATCACACAGCCCCCACAAACCTCCAGACCAAACCAGAGAGAGAATAACAAATTAACTGTCCAGCCGAGAAAAAAGGCAGCGACGAGACTGACACACTCACTAATGCGACCGACGCAGGTCCCAGAGCCAGGGCAGAACCCACTGGGTACACAGAGCGGGGAAAAAACAGGCGAAGCAGAACCAGATGCAGAACGTGCAGGGGCAACGAATGAGTGATTAAAATGAGCCAAAGACGCTGCATAAAGAGACCAAGCATAAGGAATTTGCCCACAGAGGAGAGACGGGTCCAAGAGAGACCAATTCACATTCAGACTAACCAGCAGCTACAACAACGAAGAAAATAAACAGAAGAACCGCCATAATAAAAAAGCCAGCATCTAATCAAAGATAGTCAAGAGTCACCTTCAGCACCTAAAGAACAAAACAGCAACAAAGAAAATGCAAAAACTGCAATTAAGTCAGCCAGTATGAGAAACCAGGCCAGACGAGGACCGCCAGCCGTCACAACCACAGAAAAGACCCCACAACTCCTGAAACAATAATCGGACGACGCAGAATAACAGCAGAAAATGAATCAGAAAGGCCTCATGAACAAACCACGAGTCACAAAAACTACAATTCCCAGGGTCCTTAGGGGCGCGACGTCACCATACACGGAAGTAAACAAAACAAGACTCAGCCCAGAAAACTACACAGGAAAATCCGCACGCCGCTCACCTTAGAAGACCGTCCGACCACGGCAGACGATAGACCCGGACAGCTCCAGATCCGGGCCCACGGACAACCCGAACACCGTGGAAAGCGCACCCCCTGCAGATGCACGCGACCGCGGCAAAACGAACGCGCTGGGCGCCGTTAGCCGCCCGGCGAGCGCCGCTAGCTGCCCGGCGAGATCCGCAAAAAGGAGCAAACGCGGCGAAAACGGAAAACCCACATCAGAAACGGGGATCATCCATCCAAAGGACGGGGGGAATACAGCAAGACGTCGAAGAAAAGGAGATCCGCCGGATCCGCGAGCACGGGGAACGGCGAAGAATGAGCGCTGAAGGTAAGAAAGAGAATGAGCGCCTGCGCACCTGGGCTTAAATAGGACGCTGAGCAGGTGAGTTAATTGACTGAACCGCCCTAGGGTAAGCTGTAAACACTGCTACGAGTTATCGCCCGAAATACGATTAGAATCGTCATTTCACCCAATCTGCAGAAACTAATATGCTCTCAGTTTCGAAACCACAAGAAAAAAAATGAAATGTACAACAAAAGCATCCATCTAAATAGTGTTCTATAAACCTTTAAACAAGGACTGGGATACACTTTAATCAGAGAGCAGTAATTTTACTTTAGTGCACCACATACTAAAACATAATTTCCATCCACAGAGCAGAAGACAACATGACAGATGGGCTGGTTTCCTAGACGGATCATGTAATGTTGAATTGACTCTTATGTGTTTTTCTCACAGTTCAACATCAATTAAATGAAGATGTATCAGCTAAACATTTACAGCCCAACCCCTGATGTATGCAAACACAAACATGTGAGATTCAAGACGAACCAGTATGGCTCAGAGATCTTTGTATAAGCTATGATAATATCATATTTTGACAATTTGCAGCATCCAGCCTAGTTCTTCAGAGAAAGTTCATCCCAGTCTAGTGTTAAAGGCATTTAAACAGAACAATCAGAGCAAACTCAATGCTTTATTCAAGGTGTGGTTTTATGAAAGCTCAAAGTGGCAAGTAAGCACAGAGGCGCATGGCACCTTCCACTCCCTGCTGGTCCATTGGTACCCACTTTTTTTCTTTCAACAAAAATAAAACACTGTACAGATTTTTTTTTGTTGTTAAAAATATTCAAAAAACACCATCTAAAGAGAAATTAAAAAACAAAAGAAGAAAACTAAGACACAACATGGATGGGATTGAATCAATTTGCATCTTCCCACCTCTTTACAAGCAAACTCTAGCTCAGTAACACCACAATATACTGTAAAGGACATGGCATCAGAGAAGCTTTTTGGGAGCTTGTGTTTGGTTTTTAAGTCCTCCTCATACTGCATCATTGTGGCTCCAACAATTATTATTTTCTCTCCTCCTTAAAGATTTCCTGTCTGCTTGCTCCTGCTTATGTACGTATGCAATATCTTGATGGGCAGTGCCAGTAAAATACTTCCTGTTCATTTCATCGATTAGACCAACAACAAAAAGGTTCATTTTGAAACAAATGAACCTAAAGTTCATTTACTTTTTTTTTAGTTAGTATAAGGTGTTTAACAATAACTAGGTCAGCTCTGTGTTAATACGTCACAGCAAAGGGTCTGAAGACGTGCCCATTGGATTTTTCTGTATTTCTTTTTTTGTTATTTTGCATACATTTTTAAATCTCTGTTTTTTCTGTCAAGATGGTTCTCTTGTTGACATTATTGAGAAATAAAGTGAACTTTAATAATTTTGGCGAATGGCTGCAATGATATAAAGAGTTAAACTTTTAAAGAGTCACAACACCAACTGAAAATGCCAAAGAAGACGTACATGGATCAATTTGTCTGCAACAGCATGCATCGGAATAGAGCGGAGGGAGCTCCTGGCTGATTGCAGCACCCACGTCACAGCCACAGGCTTTTTCAAACAGCTTTTTTTCATCTGTTCCTGATTCACAACAATTTGAATAAAGAAATGGTTAGAAATGCAATTTTAAGCTTAATTTTCTTTATATACGTCATCCACAATTAGAAAATTACTACAAGAGCAGGTTAAAAACACCAAAAACACAGTTTTCATTGGTGTGGGTCTTTAAATAAGTTTTACAGATTTAAAAACAATGGCACACAAATTGAGAAAAATAAGCTTAATTTATTACAGGACACTGATAGTTCCACTGATGTAAAAGCAGATGTTTGAAATCCCATTCACAGATTTCCCCCTGGGCCTCACCTGAACAATTATTCCACTTATCAGAGGCTTTATTACAGGAATCAGGTGGATATAGTGTTGCTAGAAGGAAATCTCCTGTTCTTAAATCTTTTGTTCTGGTCTGACAAAGTGGTAAAAATTCAGGAAAGGAGCAGAGGAAGAAGACCACAACTGATTCCAAATCAGACAGGCCTGACATTTTCTCTTCTTAGAAAGATTATCCACCACAACAAAAGTATCAAATGATATAAATGTGGAATCTGGGTGTTTTTGCGCATTTCTTGTTCAATAAAGTGTAAGAAGTTCTGTCTATTGGCTCTCTAAGAAGTCTGTTTTTTCTCAAATCTGATGCTCATGCGATCTGAGCCCTCTGTGCACTCAATAACCAAACCAATCGGTGCCATCTCTGCTATCACACCCTAGAAATAGTGCAAATGTAGACCACAAGGCACTGCTACACAGAAAACACCAGTGTCATGTTTATGAACCATATTGTCCCGACCCCTCAGGGAAGAACGTAGAAGCATTTCAGAGATAAATATGCATTCCCAGAGGGGGGGGCCCCACCCAACAAGCTCAGATGAAAGACTGCAGGCACTGAGGAGCAGAACCTCTACCTTTGCACCTTTGTCTTCATAAGAGAAAGCAGAGAGGCTTCTGGAAACTGCATTTCCTTCTTCTTTCTGTACATAAATCATAATTCCCGCAGTAAACCAGCTTTTGACTTTTGCTAACCTTTTTTTTTTTTTGCAAAACAGCAAAAGCAGCTCAGCAGAAGTCATGGATGATGAACGCAGGTAAATCCGCAAAAAAGATTCGCCTACCTTTTTCTGATCCTCAAGCTTCTGACTTGTTGACTTCTTGCCATGCTTGCTTGCTTCGGGTACATCCATCCCTGGTGCAAACAACCGATTACTCCAAAAGGATAAATCCAAAATGAAAGCAGAGAATTTGCGTCCAAAAGAATACAGATGGCTAGAGTTTGCCGATGAGGGCCCGTGTCCAGCACACGCCTCCACCAGGACACAGGTATTCCATCGCGGTCGGGGGTATAAAGCCAAACGTGTTTGATTTATGTCTGAGAAACAGGCAAAGCCGACCTCCAAAGGCTACCGAGAGAGCATCATTTCTACAGCCTCTGGAGTGGACCAGCTCACAATCTCCCTTTTACATCTGGAAAATAAAGAGACAACACAAGAGTTGTGATATGCGACGCACAAATAGCTTAAAGAAAGCGCAATTTTAGGCAGTCACATCATGCAAAAGTCCTGCTTTTCCAAAAATTCCTATCTGCAGATCAATGTTTTTACTGCCATGGTACTAAAAGACTGAAAGCGGCTGGAGTTGTTTTAATATTTTTCTTTTCTTCCAGATTTATATTCCAGATTGATATTTTTAGCTCTAAAGGAAAATTTCTTAACACTTGAATAAAAAGTGAAACATTAAGCTCCAGTTTTCCCCAGAAAAGTAATTTCTGTGCATTTACCAAACCAGACCAGAGCAAGGCAATCTTCAATACAGAGGCTGCTGGGGGGGGGCTTCAGTGTTTGTAGATGAGGAAATTAGCTGCTGAGAGAGAGCTTGAATAAAGACTGATAAAGTCTTTATTCAAGAAGGATAAATTCATGCAGGACTGGTAAATACCTAAGGCCAGGCCATGAACACCATCTGATCTAGGTCATTTAAAGTACTATAGTATCTGTGGTTTATCTTGAGTTATTTTGAAAAAAGTATAATTGTGATGTTATATTTGAGAATTAAAATTCTCAAATATAAATATTAAAATGTGGATGTATATGAAGCTGACGGATTGATGTGGTGTACAGGTCCTGCTTCCTGTTGATCAGTGTGGATTCCTCTAAAACCATTGCTAAGCGTTCAAAAGAGGCTTATGAAAAGAACCGACATACATGAAGTCCCGCCCCTTTCTATCCACACCGCAAATCTTGTTTGGAAGTATGGGGAGTAATTGTTGCTTGCTGTACCATTGGCTGACAAACAGCTTAATTTAAAAACTTAACTAAGAACGCATCAAAGGACATGAAGCATATTCCCATTAATACACTTTTAATCTTTTTTTTAATCCTAGCCACTCATGTAATCATAATTATCCATTTGATTGTGTCAGCTGATGTCTGCTGATGTCCTTCATGCCTCATTACAGGTGATCCAGAATGATGGGATTTTGAAATGACTGAATATTCCTGTCTGGTTCTGGATTCCATCTACAAATGATGAAATGCAAAAAAAAAAAATTGAACAATTTATTTATTAAAGCTGCTGACCTGGGGGGTATTCCAGAAAGCAGGTTATGCAAGCTCCCACGATAAGTTTGAGGCTAAGGAAGTTGATAATCTCAGTTTTCGGTTCCAGAAACAGAGGTATGTTTCAGGGTAGGTCAAGTTGCCATGGCAACTCATGCTCTGAACATAAGCTGATCCGGAGCAGGTTTAGTTGAAGCTTAGTTTGTTTTGAGAGAGGTGAAGCAGCATGGCGTGTCCATTTGAAGATGATTTAGTGGATGAAGAAAATCAGATAATACTTTTTCCACCGTGAGAGGGTGATAGGACCACATATGGAAAATTAAACTTGTTTACTTTGATCTAACTTAATTATTTGCTTCAGTTAAGAGAAATCACTTTTTTGTTAAGTCACCTTAAAAATAACACATAGTTTTCAGACAATTATTTTCCTTTCATTCAAATTAATTCAATTAAGTAGGTGTAACTTTGGTGCTGCCGTTAGATCGGCACCGCAAGGGATTCTGGGATATCATTCCCTTTGCCTGTCTGGACGGATTTGGGTTGAAGTGTGGCTTTTTGACTAAATATGTTAAGTTGTTTAGCTGTTTAACTGTGTTTTGCCGTGTTTTGCCGAGTTATTTTGTCCTACTATGCTTACGTCTCAGCACCACGAGTGAGAGCGAAGGAGAGGATGATGAGTTTTTATAGCACCCCTACACTCTCATTTCACAAGTATAATGATGGGGAATTCTTTTTTTTAATTTTTGCACTTCGTGAATTTTTTACCGTCCTTTTTATTGTTATAAAAATTAGCATATTCACCGGCTCAAACTTAGACATATGAGAGTTCAATATACATATATATATATATATATATATATATATATATATATATATATGCGTCACGGAAAATGGAAACAAGATCAGAAACTCGTGGGTTTACTTTGTCTGTTGATTTTCTCCAAGCAGAAATTCTTTTTTTTGATGATGCAGCCGTGTTACTTTTTTGATGGACGTATAATCTTTATACGCCGTCATTAAAATCTCAGACTCTGTCTCACTTCCGTCTCAAGTGTCGCGCTTTCTTTTTTTTTTTCCCCACGCGTTTCCATGGTGACTCCAGAAATCGGCGATCAATTGAGAATGCCTTTATGTACATGACGTGCACGTGCGTTGACCCAGGGTTACCAAGTAGAGCGTAAGTACGCCAACTCATATCCGATCTTCTGGAACCGACATACCCAGAGTAAGCAAGTTCAGGCGGATTTCAGCGAGAGTTCAGGCTTAAAGTCAGGCTAGTTTAAACACCCCCCTGGAACTGAAATGTGTTTGTTTTTTCCGTGGCGTTCTTGTTTTTTAAAAACTTTAAGTAACTGAGTGGTCAGCTTGGGATCCTTATGTGCTCCAGTAGCCGACTAACATAGCACTCTTCCCTCTACTAATTACAATAAAGGTGCAAAAATGTTGACACCTTATTAAGAGAAAGTTTTAAGAGAGTTGTCGTGCAGTGGCAGAAGCTGAAACATTTAAATATAAACATAACAAACAAAAGGGAGCAATAACAACGTGAGAGGGCAGAACAGATGACTCAACCATGAAGAACTGGGGGGTATTCCAGGAAGCATGTTTAAACTAGCCTGACTTTAAGCCTGAACTCTGGCTGAAATCCGCCTGAACTTGCTTACTCGGGGTATGTCGGTTCCAAAAGACTGGATATGAGTTGGCGTAATTACGCTCGACTTGGTAACCCTGGCTTAATGGGCGTGCACGGCAGGTACATAAAGACATTCTCAATAGATCGCCGATTTCTGGAGTCACCATGGAAACGCGTGGTGAGAAAAAAAGAAAACGCTGTACTTCAGTGAGACAGTCTGAGGTTTTAATGACGGCGCATGAAGATTACACGTCCATCAAAAAAGTAACACGGCTGCATCATCAAAAAAAAGCGTTTCTGCGAGTAGAAAAAGAGCAGACAAAGTAACCGCACAAGTTTCTGATCTTGTTTCCATTTTCCTTGTGACGCACATACATATATAACTTGTCCAATTTTGCCAACTTAAATGAATTACTTCTATTGGTAACAAAAAAATTGAGTTAAATTTATTCAACCTAATTTCTTTCGTCTATAAAACTCAATAATTGTTTATTCAACTCAAATTTACGTATTTATCTAACTAAATGTCATATTACTCCAATTCAATTCATATTTTTTCCATCTTAATTTATTATATTTCTTGAACTCTCAAATGCCTAAGTTTGACCCGGCAGATATACTCATTTTTATAACAATAAAAAAGGCGGGGGGAATAATGCACGGAGTGCAAAAATTCATTAAATAATTTACCTTGATTGTCATTACAACCTCAAGCCGTAGGGGTGCTATATAAACTCATCATTCTCTCCTTCACTCTCACTCATGGTGCAGAGACGTAAGCTCAGTAGGACAAAATAACTCGGCGAAGCATGGCAAAACACAGTAAAACAGCTAAACAACGAAACATATTTGGTCAAAAACCCAAACCTAAACCCAAATCCGTCCAGACAGGCAAAGGGAATGATATCCCACAATCCTTTGCGGTGCCGCTCTAACAGCAGCACCAAGGTTACACCTTCTTAATTGAATTACTCTGAATGAAAGTAAAATAACTGTCTGAAAACTACATGTAATTTTTAAACCGACTTACAAAAAAATTATTTATTTTAACTGAAACAAATAATAAAGTTAGATCAAAGTAAAAAAAAATATTTTTCTAGCATCCATATGTGGTCTTATCACCCTCTCACGGTAGAAAAAGTATTATCTGAGCTTCTTCATCCACTAAATCATCTTCAAATGGACACGCCATGCTGCTGCACCTCTCTGTAAACAAACTAAGCTTCAACTAAACCTGCTCCCGACCAGGTTATGTTCAGAGCATGAGTTGCCATGGCAACTTGACCCACCCTGAAACATACCTCCATTTCTGGAACCGAAAACTGAGGTTATCAACTTCCTTAGCCTCAAACTTACCGTGAGAGCTAGCATAACCTGCTTTCTGGAATACCCCCCTGAAAGCCAGACGCTTGAATACACAAATTCCAGACAGCTGTGAATGATTGGCAACCTAAGGCTGGTGCGACTGACAGAGGAAAAACAGAACCAAACCAAGAACGGTGACCCTGAAGGTCAAAACACATCAACAAATCCCTCAATGCAAAAACATGTTAAAGACCAAAACAACAGTCAAAAAAGCTAAACAGATAATAATAAACATTACATTTTAGAAATCAACGCAATTCCAAAAAAGAGACAAAATAAAAATGAAACAAGGAAACAAAAATAAATTCCTAGAAAAATGATGACGTTTAAGTTTTTTGAAATGTGTCCCCAATGTCTGCATACTCATAAAAGTTTAACGATTAGTACGGAGCATATCCAGTACTGCATCATGCCAAATAAGTTTCAGTTGAAATGATAACCAAAGTTATCATCTTGATTTCTGGAAATTACTTTTGTTTCATTTTTATATTAATTCCTTTTTGGTAATTGTGTTTTGGTTTCTGGAATTTTTGTTTTGATTTTTAAAACGTATTGTGTTTTTTATGATTTGGTTTGCCTTTTTTAGTTGTCGTCGTGATCTTTTCAAAGTTTTGGATTGAATGATTTGTTAGCATGATTTACACTTCAGGGCCACCGTAGAAAAGTGTCAGTACATATAAAACCCAAACGTTATGGTGGTTATCAGGAGAGCATACATGGAAATTAAGAATCGTGTAATTTCTTGTCCCTATAGATAAGTTCAAAGACAATCACGTCTGGGAAACATCTTATGCAAAGGCTCAAGAAAGAAACATTTGTACTGTTGTGAACTTCTTCATCTTGATCGTTTATGTCCTTGCCAAAGTTGTAGTTTTACAGAAAAGAAAAGAAAAATAAATTTGTTGTACCATGTTTGAAAAAACATGGCAGGTCAGTTGTGAGGTCACCTCACAGGAGCATGGACAAAGTGCTGGACAGAATTTCTCTGCTCAAACAAACACAATCACACCACCCACCACAAAATCAATAATCTCTGCACTGCAGTTTAAGCCTCCATCCTCTCACAGACGCCGGCCAATCAAATGCTCCAATAATCCCTGCAGGTGAAGCACTTCAACTGAAACAGCAACACAGCAATGCTCCATCTTCTCTGTTAACTTTATCTGATGAGCTCCTCTGAGTGCTGCCAGCATCAGGTGTAACACTGAACCCATCACTTACTTAAGGGCAATTATGGCAAGTGCTGCTGAAGCAGAATTCATTCTAAGGGGACCTGATGAATTGAAACTGGAGCCCGACCTGTGTTTCCACCAACACCCAGAGACTCAGCTGCAGGCTACACTATGTGAGTGCAGTTCCATTACCTCAAGTCACTTCACAGAACAAGAAGTTTTTCGTGATCATCAAACAAACCCTTGAAAAGTTAATCTCTGCTCCTGAACATTCCCGTTTTCTCCAGGAGTGGAATTATCTGGAAGTCTTTTGAAGTTTTTTGTGAATCGCTCTCCTGTACTAATTTACCTCCTTTCCACTGTAAATATTCCAAAACTGTGGAAGTTACTTGGTTCTCTTATTCCATCAATTTTTTGTCTGCTAGTCCAGGACCAGGTCTGGAGGGCAGAGACGTAGTCTTTCCATCGTGTACTCGGTCTTCACTGCAGCTTCCGCCCAGTGGGACATCCCCGGAACACCTCCCTAGTGAGCATCCAGAAGGCATCCGGACGCGATGCCCGAACCACCTCAGCTGGTTCCTTTGGATGAGGAGGAGCAGTGGCTGTTCTCCAAACCCTTAGATGACCAAGCTTCTCAGGTCTCTTCCCAGGGAGGAAGCTTATTTCAGCCGCCCATGAACATACAGTAGGTGAGTACTGGAACGAAGATTAACCAGTAAATTGAGAGCATTGGTTTCTGCCTCTAATCTTGCTTCACCACAACAGACCGGCACAATGGCAGCATAATGCTACATTAACACCAGGCTCGGAAATGCACATTCAAACACCCACTTCCAATAAAAAGTCAATAGATTTTGGGCTTCTGTGTTCAAAGTGCTTGTATTCCTGCATTGCTACACAACTTTTAAGTCTGTTTTTGGGCTCTACATACAAAACGCACGGCATTTGAACGTACGTCAAAGTTAGACCACGTCAAACTCTGACCAATCAGAGACTCGGATTTGATAGTGACATTTGAGTAGCATCCTTTTCAAAACACTGAGCTGCCAACTGTTTGAAAAGTGATCATAAAGGAGAAATTAATAATTTTAGTTAGTGTCCATCTGGAATTAGCTGTGAAAAAAACGCCTGGAGCAAGATTTGCCAAATTTGCACTGCTACGACATTTCATACTAAACTTCTTCCAACTGTGGGTGGTGGACATGAGCTGATATTAGGTAGCAACAGTCCAGTGTGAACACTGTATGCTAAAAGAGCAATCAAGAATGCATGTTCTTGAATGTGCATCTCATTCCTACTGGAACGCTGCTCCGCCTGTCGACCCCTCACTCACAGGAGCATTCCACCCACCCAGAGAGGACAAACTACTTTTCTCCGGTCTGGCTCTAACTGGCAGTAAAAAAAGATGACACACTTAGAGGTGGAGTTTTTTTTCCACTCTGCTGTGCCTGACAAACAGGTAAAGAGCTGACGTCATCAGGCCACATTCATCAGGACAGAAAGAAAACCACAGTAAACCCAACTACAGCCTCATGTTTAGCAAAATCTGTTATGGAGTCATTTCAAAAACATACAGAACCTAAAGAAAGCATTCAGCATTACAGCAATGCTGGAAAAAATGAAAGTTTTAATTATTTATTTAAAAATCAGACAGTAATACTGAGCGTATTAGCTCTTTTCATCTTACTGAACCGTGTTACACAGTCAACATTTCTCTTCATCTTTTACAAAATTCCAAATTTGACAGGGGACAGAAGAGACTCACTGCTGTTAGCTACAGAATACAATGCAATGAATCTTTTCAAAATAAAATACCACAAGTGCTCCACAGTGCTACATCCACAAACAGATCATTTATTCAAGCTGATGAAGGCCACAGGTGAACAGGAGGGGCGGAAGAAACATATGGATGAAAGGTGGAGCTATCTGATCCACTGTGGGAGAATATGATATCATTAAAGCTCAGCCTTGGAAAAAGGAGCAGAGATGAAAAAAAAAAACAAGCTCAGCTTTCAATAAATAAAACTGTGAGATCAGCCAGAGCTGAGGATCCATCTCCTCAGTAAGAAAGACTATGATCCCACATGTGTACCATCTTTAAAATCTAAATAAAAAGGATGGTCATCTAGAGTCTTCACTGCAAAAAACCTATGCAAAGGTAAATTTTTAAGGCTTGTTCTCTATATAGACCATGAATTTTAAAGAGATGTTTTTCCTGGATATTTTGAATAAACATGCAGATCACCATGTTTATCTTGTTCATTTTTCTCTTCCACCATCCTGTCTTCTCCTAGGTTTTCCACATGCCATAAACTCCCAGTGGAACCTAAGAGGGAGCTGATGACAGATTAGATTTAGAATTTCAGGCCTGTGGTATCAACTAGATTGTTTATTTATCAAACCAACTCACACAACAAACTAAAAATCCCTGTAGAAATCGATTCTTCTAACCACAGCCAGTGGAGGGAAGAGGCTGCATTATTGAGTCTGGAGGTTTCTTTCCTGTCAGTGGAGTCATTCTTCTCCACAATCATTACAGGCGACTGAACCAAATCCCTCTGAGAGTTCCTCACACAAACTGTTATTTAATACACTTATTATCAATCTGAGCCTAAATTTAGACAGAAACTAAAATGGATTTGTTCAAAGTAATCTTAACTGACTGGAATTTTGTTGCCAAAGGTGTTATCACTAAAACCTGTCCACCAATGACAGATGAGCAGAAATTCATCATGTTTGTTAAGCTTCTTTGTCTGGATTCGGTGAGAAGCCTTTTCAAAACAACATTACCAGGACAAAAATGTTTTTCAGCATTGTTGTTTGTTTTTGTCTTTTCCATTACAGTGAGCGTTCCATGTGGATTTCTGCATCATTTGTATGATGGCCCAGTGTGTCCTGAGGGACTTGTGGTAGTGTTGGGAGTCCACATGTCCATTTCCATCAGTGTTTATCTGATGGCTGAAAGTAATACCCAAACATAGCAGCAGTTTGCTGACCGTGACAGGAAACAAACTGCTCCACTTCCTTACCAGTTTGACAAGCAAAATACAAAAAACCCTATTTTTGTTTAGTAAACCAAAACAAAATTATATACGAGGATAGAAAGAACGCAATACATCCACCTAAATTTAGCCACACTTCGATTTACACGCACTGCTTTTACAAAAATACATTCTAAGGGGAGCTCATTTTCCTACTCGGAAGAAAGACGACTTGATCTTTGAGGCCCCGCCTTTCGCTCCTTGGGGGACGCCCATTTCATGACGTCAAACTAGAGTCGGCCTGCTTCTTGACGCAGTGTTGCTGAAAACGCAGATACGTGTCTGCGTTTCTCCCAAGAAAACAAGCATCCAAACTCAAAGATTAATGTGCACATTGTGCATAGAAAATGAAACGTTCAGCCGATCACTGCTACCTCCACAGAGAAAGTGGGTGTGTGTGTTAGCCTGGGGGCGGTGCTGGCAGCACAGACTCTACCTGGAAGGGGCTGTTCTTGAGTTTGTGACATCACAATGTGAGAACCCACTCGTTTTCATAGATTGGGAGGGGCTGGTACTCAGAGAGCAGGTTTTTAGAGGAATACTCAGAAATGTGTGAAAGCATCAAAATACCAAAAATGCATCGTTGGACCATAAACAGACCCAAAGTTGTGTGTATTGCTGTGTATTAGTGGAATAATACTGGGTTTCTATGGAAATGTGCCCCCACTGTAGTTTGGAGGCACATTGAAGTGTTTTTCAACCCGCTTTGGTGGTAAAGAATCTTACTTGGAGCAAAGAGTAAATATTTATGGGTAGCAGGCTCCACGGTTTCATCACAGCCTGGTGAGTTGAAGCAGTAATCCCACTTTCAATCTCCACAGCCGGCAGACATTTCCCCCACCCCGTGGCCTTTTCACAAGCACTTTGTATTCAACGGATGTCTGTTACTCTCCAGCTGGTCAATAAAGTTTGATTCATGAGCCCCCAGGCCATCACTACGCACTGCTGCCCTAATTCAAGGAGATGTAAATGATAGCCATAGATCCAGTCTGATTTCCTCAGGGAGGGCTGCAGAGCCCCGGCAGCTTGTACCATAAATTATCAGCCGACCAGGCCAAAGGTCAACCATTAAGAACGCCAGGCCTCACATTAAAGTACAATAAGGGCATACAGCGTACATAAACCTCATTCCATCAGCTTCAGATGAAAGAACTGACCATCAAACACAACAGGCTTTAAATCTTCATGACGCCCTCAGTGTTGGTTAACATTTCATCTCTTCTAAATTTAATCCCTGAATAATTAAACTACAGAAACAAATATTCCAAGGACATGAAAGTGTTGAGATTTGTTTTATTTTGACAATAAGTAAACAGGTCTATTTATAACTATTCTGATGAAGCAGATCAATTATTCTCTTCAGGCATTTCTGCATGTCAGTCAAGTACTTTATGGTGAGGATGATTGTTGGCTAAACGCTTTTTTTGTAAATCTTTTTTTTTGTTTGTTTATTTATTTTTGATTTGCCAGCAATCTACCCACACATCCATTGGGTGATTGTGATTTTTGTTATTTATGATATCGTGAGTACTCCTGGTGCAGTAATATCAAGTCCCCCATCTTTAATCGACATAATTGAAATTGACAGAAATCAAAGCTTGCTGCAGTTCCTCAAGGCCGTGTCACACAGACACTACGTACATTTTGCTCATTTTCCATGTATGACATTTCGGTCTTTCATGGTATATGCCTGATATACGTAATTCATAAGTGTTTCTTGCGTTTGTCATTCGCCAAATGTGCGCAGATGTTCTTTGTGGGTTTTGGCCGACAGGTCTTTACGTGAATTCGGTTTTGGTCAGTTGAGTATTACACAGTTTACACCTATTTTATGTACAATTATGTAAACCTTATGCAGTTGTATTTTTTGTGAGATGCATACTCAAATTGGTGGCTTTCCACAACTAATGCATAACTTTTACATTACATACATGGCGCCCATCACCTTCTAATTATGTAATTGATGCACAAATCACTAATGAATTGCATATAAACAGCGTAAAATTCACACACTGTACATGTTCTACGCTGATTTACTTGTTCTTTGCATGGTTTTTTGGTACTTCTGAGAAAATTTCTCATAAAGACCACAACTTTTTTCCCTTTTTCCAGGTATATTCATGTATGACCAGTTTTCATCTGTGCAATATGCACAAAATATATGTTTGTGACTGTGTGACACGGCCTTCAAACGACCACTGAATGGTGGTGTCAGAAGTAAGAAAACCCCCAACAAATCCTAACAAACTCAGATTTTCTACCCCCAAAAAATTAACGAATAAAAATATGGACATCTTTATATCTAAAACTATTTTCATGTTCAGTAAAGCATTTCGTAAATTGTTTTTTTAACACACTACTGCTCTGTGGAAAAGGCCATGTAAAAACAGGGATTGTACAAAAGCGTGACAGCATGAGTGATTGCAAAACAGTTTCAAACAGCTGGTTCATGCCTAATATGTTTATTAAATAAAACAGTAGAAATATTGGTAGCAGAGGGTCATAAACAGTGGTAAATGGTGTATACTTATATAGCGCTTTCTACCTTCTTACGAAGGCCCAAAGCGCTTTACGGTCACAGTCCCATTCACCCATGCACACACACATTCACACACTGGCGGCGGCTCCGCTGCCGAACACTGGCGCCAACCTCCCACCAGAGGCAAGATCGGGTTCAGTGTCTTGCCCAAGGACACTTCGACACATGGGCGTGCAAGGCAGGAATCGAACCTGCAATCTTACAATCATGAGTCGACCGCCCTACCACTGCACCACGGCCGCCCAGGTGGTGGTGATGAATGGCACACATTCTTTGGGGATCCATAGAAGCACATTGATGCTGTTTGGGAAATGGATTGACTTTCTGTGTCCTTTAAACTATTTCAAAGGCCTGAAGCCACAGTTTAAATCCAACTGTGCTGCATTATTTTCTGTTTTATACTACTCTTCTGTAGCAGTTTTCTTTACTGAAAAATATTTTTAAAAAGTGATGAGATACTTGTAAATGTGTAGGCGAACAGATAGATCCTGTGACAGTAGTATGAATAAACAGCACTGCAAGCACACAGATAAATAAAAAACCCATGGTAGCTCTCTAAAACAATAACCCCATTTGTGAATATTTGCAGCTTTGCAAATCCACAGGGAGCATATGGGAGAACAAAGAACCCATATGCTACGATAAATATTAATGATGGGCAAAATGTGCAAAGTTGTTTTTGTATAAGCAATCCTGCAGAGGCCATATGCATGTGAGTGGGTGTGTGTGTGTGCAGTCCTGAGGCAGGGCCAGTGCATCGTAAATACAAATTGTAGTTAATCTTTCAGTGCTGCGGACAGTCCAGCCCCATATGCAACTGTTTAAACCGCATCAGTTGACCGCATCAGTTATATTTGCATAGTAACCTTGTGCTATCCTAGGCACTTTACCGTTGGGAGTTGGGTCATCTAGATTCACTAGACAGTGCTCTGAACCTTTTTTTTCAATTTTTTGTGATCTTCACTGGTTCAATGGATTACATGAAATTTTTCCACCTTTATCCACCTTTGTCATGGTAGGGAGACCATGTCAAAGTAAGGGTGGGGTCATCCAAGATAGCACAAGGGTTAATCACTACTGTGATTTAATCTACAGCAAACAATGCAAAGGTAGTCATTTATGGCACAAGAGAAAACTATAATTAGGATTTGCTTCAAACAAAATTGAAATACATCATTGGGTTAAAAAAAAATCAGATATTTAGGAAGTGAGTTTTGAAATAAATCTAATTCATGAGCCAATTTTCTGAGAAGCTTGAAAAAAATTTCTTTTTAGTACTTCTACAGTTGTAGCACACAAGTAGGTAAACATCAGCTCAGCTGCCTCACAGCTATGCTTCTATAGCTCACAGAGTTTGACTTCCTCCTAACAAAGGCAAATTCTTCCTGTAAGGACACCAGAACAGACACAAAAGGGTGAAAAGAGAAAAGAAAAAAGGGGAAAAGACCACTGAAATGTCTGAGGACCGGCAACCTTTGAATAGGAATTCATCCAGAATTCCTCAGAGAAATTATAGTCTGCATGGTCAAGGCTCAACCAACTTCAGTAGGAAATCAAAGGTGCATAGATTAAAGGTGCCCTACTGGACTGAATCTGGTGAGTATGGAGATCATAGGACTGCATGGACTAAAGGTTCTGTGCATGATGCTGAAGATGGAACCACCGTAGTCTTAAAACCAACCCCTCTAAGGTAGGCTGTGGTGAAACTGGTAGGTACAAAAGGACTTAAGTGGGTCAAGATAAAAAAAAAAACTTCCAAGCATGATCTTCCATTTTCTATGCTTTCGAAACTTGTAGGCTTTTGTAGTTCTTAGCTGGCAGAGAGAACAGAAAAATGTCATCCTGCAGAATCCTGTCTACTTCAACGCTTCACATGCTGGACATTCAAAGTACAAAGTACAATCCTTCTCTAAATCCCTGCAGCTTGTCAAGCTGGTCCCTCTGGCCCAAATCAAGGATGTTAGACCTGCACATTGTTTTGGAACAAATTATAGCTTAGATAAAAATATTGATTCATTGATATCAGATGAATCTCTTATCAATATAGACTCAACAAACCCATTTCCTTGTAAAATAACTTCTTGTGGGTTTTTTCCAACAAAAAAAGATCTTTCATTTCATTTTGAATGAAATATCTCTACTTACATTTACTTTAAAACACCAGTTGTGAGAAAAGTCTTATTACATAAGATACATTTCTTTCAAGGTAGATTTTCATCAAATAGATTTTACTCAAAGGTCAGGCGGAGTCACATTTTGGCGGTCATAGATTGTTGTGACCACTTCTGTTTATGATACGTTAGGAATAATGTAAAAAAAAATAAAAGTCTGGCAGATACAAAAATGCTCTCCGGCTTCAGTTACATTCCGCACACCTAAAAGGCCTGAAAACTGTTTGACATTTCCATCCATCCATTGTCTTCTGCTTGTCCAGGATTGGGTCACTAAATCAAAGACTTTCCCCACCTCAACCACTTCCTCCAGCCCCTTTTGGGGAATGCACAAGTGTTCCTAGGCCAGCTGACAGATGTAGTCTCTCCAGCGTGTCTCTGCCCAGTAGGACATGCCCAGAACACCTTTCTAAGGAGGCATTCGGGAGGCATCCGGACCAGATGGAGTAACAGTAACAAGTTCTCTCTAGGAGACCGAGCACCTCACTCCATCTCTGAGGGAGGGCCCAGCCACGCTGTGGAGGAAACTCATTTCACTCCAATCTTTCCTCACTCGCGAGCAACACCTCAATATTCTCAAACTTCTCAACCAGCAGGAGCACCAGAGAGGACATACTACCTTTCTCTAGTCAATGGCCTCATACTTGGCGGTGCTGACCTTCACTCAGACCACTACCGACTTGGTTGCAAACTGAACTGGAGATATAGGACATTTTCTGTGGGGTTTTTTCTCCTTTGTTGTGGGGTCTGATAACTGAAACACAAAAACAGTATGAGCACCTCAGTAATGGACTGTGCCTGTTGCTAAACTGCTGATGTTACTATTGCCCTAATCCCACCTAGCACCCACCTAGCAGCGAGAGCGATGAAGAACACCCGTATTGGCCCGTCAACGCAGTACATCGGATTCAAATAAACCATGTATGACACTGCTTACAATGCAGCCCGGACATGACAAAATATCAATCATCAGTTTTCCGGTTGGGGGGGCTCTTACTCTTCTCACAACACAACATTGTCTTCCAAAAAAGAACACTTGAACTTTGTCTAGAAGGCAGGTTTATTTTCATTTTGGACACTTGCATGGGAACTTTTCAAGCATTAAGAGGAATTTTTGAAATGAAGGTGTTGGGATTGATTATGACTCAATTTCTGCCTCGAGTTGGTTTGTCAAGGATTCAAATTCCTGGCTTGACAGTTGCTGAGTTTCAAGCACACATCTCCTCATTGCTCTCACCTGTAAGTCACTTTTAGAGGAAAGCATTTGCTAAATGTAAATGGGATGTTGAATCAAAATCTGGTAAAATTTGTACTTACTTGGGATTTGTCAAGACAGAAAAAAATAATCATCTCTGTCAGAGTGGAAGCAAGCAGACATGATTTTCAACCCACTATATTATTTTTAGGGCCTCTTCCTGTCACAGCTGTCATTAAGAAAGAGCCCAGGTACACCCATGTGGACCAGAAGACCACACAGAGACGACTCCTGCAAAGTCTGAACTATGGAACAGCTTATCTTACATACTTATAAAGAAGGCGATTTCAGTCTTTGAATGAATGACTTCAAACCCAAAAGATTCGAACCACAAAGATCCTGGGTGTGACGCATGAGATACAGTTTGATCCTAAAAGCTGGTACTTAAGAGGGAAAATTATCTGATTGTCTTCATTAATTTACAATTTTCTGTTGAAATGGTGAGGTTGAGTGACAGTTTACAGTTTGTTACTTTGACATATGACATCACTGACCCCCAGCCTTGTTAAAGAGGAGCAGACAGGCAGAGAAAAGAAGAGTTATAGGGGTTAGAATACAACCACTGAAGCCATGGAAATTAAGATGAAATTAAACAACAACAGATCAATTTAAATGCATCATTCAAGTAAAATATTTCCAGAAAGTCTTTAATCTCTAAGGCTTGAAGTGTATTTCCTCTGAAGTCCTGAAGTAGAACCATTTTATAATTGTGCACTGATGTGCCATCAGCCAGGCACAGAGGACAAGATTCATTCAGGTAAACTTAACGGTGTTAAGGTTCATCAGTCAACTTGGCTCCTCCCCCAGCGGCACTGGACGGAAAAACTGAGACTACGCAAAAGACCACAAGGAGGCAACAAAGAGGCCTGGTTTTGCTGTGCAGCTCTGAATAACCTTCTGTCTAGAACCCAGAGGGTTGCTCGTTCTTTTGGTCCACAAGCCAAACTGCTCCTCTCATGCTTGACTGCCCTTCCTTTTTTTTTTTTTTACCTTTTTTCCTATAAAGAACCGCTGCAGGTCGGATAAAGCTGCTCGACCCGGGTCCTCCAGATCCATTCTGATAGTTTCCCTGCTATTTCTGCCCGACGTGTTGCTGATTGAGACCGTACACAATACGCAATTATTATGTAAATCTTATGCAATTTGTGTGTGATTTTTGCGAGATAAACAAATTTGTGGCTTTCCATGACCGTTACATATATGTCTAATGGACTTTTCATGCATGTACCACAGAGTAATAGCTTTTATATCCCGAATACGGTGCACATATCATATTAAAATTACATAATTGAGGCACAAATTTTGGGACAGATTGGGCTTCTACATCGATTTGTGTGTTCTTTGGGTGGTTTACACGTACTTCTTCCGTAGTTTTAACATGAGTTCATTCGTGATTCATCTGTGAAAATTGAATTGGTTAGTGCAAAAGGGGCCAAGTCCAAAAGGTTTGTTTTTCTAGGAAATGATTTTAATTGCATAGCTTAAAGGGAGGCTACACCAAATGATTAATACTTAACCCAGATTCAGCTCCATTGCTTACAAATGCTATAGTATGTACCCCAAGGTTCAATTTTAGGCCCACTACTTTTTAATCTATATATGCTGCCACTGGGGGACGTCATCAGGAGGCATGGCATTTGTTTTCATAGCTACGCTGATGACACTCAACTCTACATCGCTGTGTCTCCTGATGACGTAGAGTCGGTCAACACACTCTTAAAATGCATTTTATACATTAAGTCATGGATGGCAGAGGACTTCCTACAGCTAAACCAGGACCAAACAGAGGTTTTAGTGATCGGTTCTGAGTACAAGAGAGAGATTGTTTTGTCTAAACTAAAGAATTACAAAACTTACAAACCTGGGTGTCATTTTTGACTCTGAGATTAATTTTATCCCACAAAATAAAAAATATCACGGAAACAGGTTTTTATATAATATATTTATTATATATATATATATATTTATTTATTTATATTTATATATTTATTATATATATTTATTTATAAAAAATATAGCCAGAATCCGCCCATTTCTCTCTCTTGCCAGCGCAGAGGTGCTAATGCATGCTTTATTACCAGAAGACTAGATTATTGTAATGCCCTGCTCTCTGGTCTTCCCAGAACATGGATAGCAAACCTTCAACTGCTGCAAAATTCAGCAGCACGCATATTGATGAGGACCAGGGGGCGGGAACACATTACACCGATTTTAAAAATGCTGCATTGGCTCCCTGTGCGTTTCAGGATTGATTTTAAAGTTCTTTTATTGGTTTAGAAATGTTTTTATGGTCTCGGGCCTTCATATTTATCTGACATGATTTTAAAGTATGAGCCCTCGCGGACCCTGAGGTCCTCTGATACAGGCCTTGTGGTTATTCCAAAAGTTAAAACTAAAACATACGGCGAGGTCTTTTCATTCATTTTCTTAACCGTTTTTCCCTTTCGGGGTCACGGGGCTGCTGGAGCCTATCCCGGCCACTTGTGAGCGAAGGCAGGGGACAACCTGGACAGGTCGCTAGTCTGTCGCAGGTTAGAATGTCAACAACCACACAGCCACTCTCACACTCACACCTAGGGACAATTTAGAATTGCCAATTAACCTATGACGCATGTTTTTGGACGGTGGGAGGAAGCCAGAGACCCCGGAGAAAACCCACTTGTGGACTTGGGCCCGTTTGAACTGACCGATTCAATTTCATATAAAGACCACAACTTATCTCACTTTTTCCACGTATATTCATGTATGATCAATTTTCCTCCGTGCAATATGCGCAAAATGTACATAGTGACTGTGACATGGCTTTTACCTGGATCGGATGTGGTAAATAAGTAAGAAAGAGATAGCTGGGAGCTAACACTATCAGAGGGGAATCGCAGATTCTAGACTGCTCATGAATACATCGTCATTTACCCTTGAGAAACTCTCTTAAATACACATCTGCAAACTTTTATAATACACTGACTTACTGTTTAGGATTCCGCACCGTAAGATCCCCCACACAACACAATGAAAAGGAAATTCAAGGGATTAGCTTTCCCTGGAAATGGCTACATCTGATCGAAACAGTAAAAAACTGCTGCTGTGAAGAGAGCAGTACACTAAAACTCCTAAAAAGGAAGCATTGCTGTTGTATATCTGCTGTTATTACAACAAAGGACACAAACCTAAAAGAACTGAAGGAGAAATAACATTTTCCGGTCCCTCTGTCAATCTTCTAAGCTTTACTTAATGAACCCTCCTTACTGTTCAAAATAAGTTTGCTATCAATCTAAAAGCAAACAGGAGAGGAAGAGCTGACGTGATTCTTCAAGCTGCAGACAGGGAAGTGTTTCATTCGTATTGGAGCAACAGTGTACCCCAAAAGACAAGCTGTCTTTTTCTGTTGTCACGGTAACTGGGATCAAAGAGGCAGCAGCTACATTGAAAGGGTTTGTGTATACCTGCATGGCTGCAGGTAGCTTAATTCTTCATGTTGATGGGAGAAGCAGCAACTCATCAATTTGTGCGACGCGTTTGTTTCCATGTCACTTCTGCGCTGCTTCGTTTGCTCAACCCACCTGCTTGTAACTGAATTCTTATTGACACTTTGCAGCCTATTATTTCTAATGTAGACAGGGGGTTTGGCAGAGAGACAGAAATGCTTCAGGAGTGACATCTGCAACTCGGGTACACAGACTTTCACCCAAGATTCTGGGAGGTTGGTTGTCAAACTTTAATTACACCTGGAAATAAACATCAAACGACTCCAGATCTTTTTTCAAAAAGACATGGTCTAATGAGGAGCATTGCATAGAAACACCTTTTAGTTTTAACTATGCAGGCGCTGCAGCATTATAGAGTATTTTCAATGTACTTCATGAAGTATTCGCTGCTTTCTTTTGGTCTAAATCCCTCTCAGTGTTGACGTGCCAATCACATGATTCTGTCCCACTGTGCCTTTGAGCAAAACTTTGACCCCCACCACATACTCAAAACACACCTTATTTTGCACACCTAGTACCAGTAAAAAGGTTTTTTTGGTATAGTGAACGACTTTTCACCCAAAAAAAATAAGTGTGAAATTCAGTTTTTTTCCCCACATTTTCGAACAATATAGAAAAAAAACTTTGTTCAAGCAATGTTTGTCATCTGTCTTTTCAGTCTACAGAGTGTTTGTACAAAAATTTGGGGATAATTGAGATATTTTGGTCAAATGTGAGATGATTAAATGTGCTCTTTTTGTTCAGCACTGTCCTTCTTTGACTTGGTTTCATTTTTGTCCATTTGTGTCTCTGTCGTTCCGTTTCATCCTATAGATCAGATGCCTCCGTCCTGAAAAGGTTCTCCTGTTCCAAGTTTCTTTCATTTGCAGCGAACATCTCTGGCTGGGGTCTCAAAGCTACAGAAACCACATTTGAAAACCCTTAAGATCAATAATCCAGCCATTTTGTTTGTCCTTGACTTCTACATTTCCTTGGATGATGACATGTTTTAGCAGCTTATCTTTCTCAATAAAGATATATGAACAAAGAATTTGTGTTCTGGCCTTCTTGCCTAGTATTTGAACTCTCTGAAATCGGAAACTTCTGTCATAACAATGGGGAAAAGGGTAAAAGGGTTCATTGTTTTGTGGGCTGTTGGACTAAATTTCAAATTTCAACTGAGTTCTCGGTGAGGTTAGAACCCCATTGTCTTTCAGACACAGTCCCAGACAAAAGCAGATTCAGTTTGTTTAATCTATTTTCGCAGCTGGAAAATCCTGAAAATAGCACCTGACTGCACACAAAGCAAAAACACATGAGGGAAAATTGCAGCCTTTTTCTCCTGAAGAATGCGGTTTCCAACAGCAGGCACTCTTTCTGCATTGATGCAAACATTACACATGTTTGGAGATAAAGAGCAGTCTGCTACTCCACTCACACTGGTTTTATTAGAAAATCATTCTAACGTTACACAAGTGGGTTGGGAACGCGAGACCCTCATAATATGAAGGAACTGTGTGTGGAACAGTGTCTGACAAACACATCCAGATAAAGTTCTTTAACGGGTTCTCCCCTTTTTGAGTTTTAAGTCTCACTCTGTTCAAACTTCTTTGATTATTTTATGTCTTTAAGTCAAAGATTTAGATTTGTCTTTACATTATTTTATTTTATTTTATTCTGAGCCTCCTTTAAAGTACTATTTCAGAACTGAACTTGTCTTGAGGAGCAAAGAAAAAGAATTAGATTCTTATAATTTAATTTGGTCCTGATCATTCCTTCCAATGAGGCAAAATCAGCTGAAATGTAATGGAATATTGATCTACAGAGGTGTCAGGAAATCATACAAGAAAGTGTTTGTTACATTAACCCAAACATGAAAAACATACAACTGCATCACAGTGGAGAGGAAAGTCCCTCCGTGTTAGGATGACCGTCAGCTGTGAGCGCTTTGACTCAGAGACGACTTTCAAACCAGTTAAGATGATTCAGTCGCTCAAAAATCCCATCAAACCTCAATGTCTGAAGCACTAAAGAGCCTTCCAAAAGCTGTATTGGTGATTGGCTAGACAAAAGTCCAATCAACGAAAACTATACAATTAAATCAGTTGTGTTTTCCTTTAAAAAAAAAATCCCATTTACTCTGAATGGGCACTTTGCATGTAAGACATAGGCATGGTTCAGGTTGTCTTTATTCCACCTTTAGTCTGTCTGACAGCTAACCAATTTCTGTATTTGATTTGTTTCCTTAGTTATTTGATTTCCTTGTTATAATAAAAGCTAAAATCTTGAGAAAAGGTTTGGTTTTTAGCTCTAAGAAAGAAAATAAAATTAAAAAACATTTCTATAGGAAGTAAGGAATCTGTCAAAAAGAAACATACTTACAAAGCTGTGCACAATTTAATACTTTGCAGAAAAACTATGAATACAACATTTAGTTTTATGTTTAGAATGTCTCTTATGAATGTGATTTGTCTTAGTCTTAAATACAAAATTTCCTGTTAACAAACCGTCAAAAATGCGTCACAGGGTCACAGGCATATTTGTCAAGTCCGGAAACATAGATTATTCAAATTTGCGCATGCGTATTGAAATTTTTGTAATTAAACTAAAATAAAATGGAACTTTTTAAAATATTATTGATCCCATAACAAGGAAAGTATTTTGTTACTATAGCTCTGTTGAAAAAATCTAATAAAACATAATTAAACAGCGATCTTCGGCTGGTGCCGGGCGTCAACTCGTGTAAACAATGCACCAACAGTCCAGAAGTGGTAGAAAATAGTCCTGAAAGAGGTAGCAGACATGCCACTCTGCTTATTAGATATTTTAAAAAGGTGCATGTCAGTCAAAATTAGTTAAAATTAAGAGGATAATGAAACAAGCTAAGCTAACTCGCAGCTAAGGTCAGTAGGACCAGAATACCCAATGTTTTTGTTTGATAAATGAGGCTCAGAGCACATGCTCACCCAGTTGAATCAATGTTTCAGGACTCGATGCCTGTGCCTTTTTTTAAATCCTTACCCTGGATAACAGGTGTTAAATAAATGTTAAAAGTTTATGTAAGTTTATAGATCCCGTAACACTGTGAGACCCAAATACTTTCAGCAGGTTTAAGATAAGACTTTATTTATCCCAAGATGGGGAAATTCTTTTCTCTGTAGCAGTAGAGTTACATTTGAACAGTGCAACAATATAAAAGAACAGAAGTTTAGTTATTGCAGCTGTTAGAACCGAATCAGAACCAAACAGGCTGAAGCTGCTTTGCTCACAGCTTCCAAACAACTACATCCATATCCACGGTGGGTTTTCATTCTTTCTCTCTGGGTTTAGTTTCTTCGTCTCCATGATGCAGACGGCTGTTGTGCCTGTCTTTGCCTTCATGCAAACTCAGTCTCCAATCCAATCTGCTGAACTCAACATGTCTAAATCCAGTTTCGCAGACTGGGAACGTCTCTCTAGCTGCTGCAGCTCAGCCAATTTTAGTGATTGCATTTTCTGAACGGGAGGAGAATTCCAAATCAGTTTGGAGATAAACCACTGGGAGTCTCCCAGCCTTCACACTTCCAAACTATGACACGCCTCCTGACGACTGCTTGGCCCGTTAGCCAGCAGGAGAATAAGTCATTCATCTCCATACAAGCAGCATTACCAGGCAATTACACGTGTATCGCATTAATGTGCTTTCACCCAGCCAAGTCTGTTCTGTTCCGCCAAATCCCCTCTCCACCCTCCGTGACGCTTGTCTGCAGCTTCATCCACGCTAATCTTCTGATACTGTGCTGGGATTAACATCAAATGTGATTACAGCTGCAGAGCAGAGGATGGAGAAAGAGAGGTCGGAAGGGGGCGCTTATCTTTACTTATTTATAAGGTTTGAGAGCAGGAGAAACAGAAGGAGAAGCAATGGCATCAATGCTGTGAAATCTCAATTACACACTGTGGCATTATGCTGCTGCCTTACTGCACAGAAGAGCCTGTTGACAAATTTTCCACGCTGTTGTGGGGTCAAAGAGTAACAGGGACACGCGTCAGTGGAAATGCAGCAAATATAACACCTATTCCCCCTTCAGCACAGAGGCTCATGTCTGCCATGCCTCGTAAACCTCTCTGATTCCAAACAGTCCAATCCTGGCTGCAATTAGATGATATAAAGCCTCTCAGGGGAGGGGGTTCAATTCTCTTTACTTTACCAGACACCCCCCCCCCCCCCCCCAGTGATACTGCGGTCCGAGCCTCGCCCTTTAGAATAAAACAACGTTACAGAGGAGAATCAGCATCTCAACACCCACCCCCCTAGTCCAAGGGGACGAAGGGAAGATGTGCGTGACCTTAGGAAAGGGGGGCTCTCATGTTACTGCTTCAGTACATCCTGTATAAATTCCCTCGCTCCACATGACATCAAATGCATTCACACGAAGTTGCAGGTTCCCCATCCCCCAGCAGTGAGGCATGCTGGGTACCATGCCTCCGGAGCCCCAATAAATTACAGCGGAGGCCCAGCAGAGAGGAGCGGCTGTTCCAACCACAGAGAGGGTTATCTTTACCGAGGAACGAGAAGGGACGAGAGTTTGTGTTGGTGTGTCTGCTGTAAACCATCAGGTCATCAAACTCATGCTGACAAGCGCAGAGCGAAGGGCACACGAGAAGAAAGTCAACTCAAAGACGCCGTCCTGACATTCTCCGGACTTGAAGCTTTTCATGAAGAGACGCCTAAAAAGTGTACCTCTTATTTGAAGCAAAACAAAAGGATTAAATCAAGGATTTGAATTGAAAAACAGCATTTATCTGTTGACCTGATTTTGGAGGAAAGCTCTTGTCTGCTTTGGTTAACCCTTGTGCTATCTTGGATGACCCCACCCTTACTTTGACATGTTCTCCCTACCATGACAAAGGTGGATAAAGGTGGAAAAATTTCATGTAATCCATTGAACCAGTGAAGATCACAAAAAATTGAAAAAAAAAAGGTTCAGAGCTCTGTCTAGTGAATCTAGATGACCCAACTCCCAACGGTAAAGTGCCTAGGATAGCACAAGGGTTAAACTGAACTTTGAAGCTGTGCCTTGTATTTTAAAGCAAATGTTTTAATATCTTAGTCGTTCTTCACAAATCAAACACCAGAAATCAGGAGTTTTTAAACATATGAGGTTTAAAAAAAATAAAAAATGTAGCTGCTGTCACTCTTTTTCCACCATAGAAAACTCTGGTTGAACACACTAAAATCTCCATAGTAAAAACAAAACCCACATTAGGCTGTTTTGAACCCAACTCAGAGGTTAAAAAATAACTAACTTTATTCTGGGTTTGAGTTCAAAAAACAAAAGAATTAAAAACATAAATTAGGTTAAAATAGACAACTATAATCCAAAAAATTAGTATTGCTTGAAAAAAGGAACCCAAAAATAAATCCCATCATGAGTAACCGAGGTATTAGGTTGAAAGAAGTGTTTTAGGAGTGGCTGTTGATCTTTAAAAATACAGATCCTGGAAAGAGGCTGTGTTAGCCGCATGGATGCTAATTAGCCAGATGGTCCTACAATGATTGATCATCTGGCTCCTTGTTTACATAGTTTCCTTGATATATTTACAGTCTGCGTAGGTAATTAAAGTAGTAATAAAAAAAAAATTGACGCTGTAATGGAAGTTTTACCCCTCGGATTAATAGCTGGCAAAGCTCAAAATGACCACTTGAAGATTCCAGATCGACTTTTATTTAGAATATAGATAAATAGAGGAGGAGTGGTGTCCTCTAAAATGTTCAGGAATTTGAAACTATGTAATCATGGCTCCTCAAAATACTTAAACTAAGCTTTACAGATTTTCCTTACCTCTGTTTAACAACTTCCAATATTTCCCCTGTTGAAAACGTTAAAAAAAAGTATGATCACTGGGGTTTCAATTTGATCCATTCTCATGTGCAAAATTATTAGATTATTTGGCACATTTTAAAAGCTTCTTTTGATTTTTCTACAAAAAGTAGCCTGATTTGAATATTTGCCTTTTTCAGAAAATTTGTAAAATCTAAGAGTTACCAAAAAGAGAAGTCAAATGAAAGATGTGGAAATGGGCAAGGCCACAGAAGGTGCAGAAAGCTGCAGCGGTTGGTAAAAAAAAACTGAAGACGGAGAGGCCTAGCACCCTCCTCTTCCTCGGCCACGCCTTTGTCATGTCTGCACTTTTATGTTGTCTTTAAAAATGCATCGAATGCTCTCAGAAACAGATGAAGCTGCTGGAAAGCAGTGGTTTCTCTGAAAAACTAGGCTCTTGTTTTCACCACTACGATATGGTGTATAAATTATTACTATTGATGATTACAAGTGAGCAAGAAGCAAGCGGAACTCTTCAGTGATTATTTTGTCTTGATTAGTTTGGATAAAGTCAATATTTATTTTCATGAAGAATCCTCTAAACACTCGGTCTGTTAAAGACCATTTAAAAGTTCAAAACTTCATGGTTTCACTTACATAAACTACAAGCCCACAGGTGATATAGACCAGGGGTCCCCAACCCCCGGGCCTGCGGACCGGTACCGGTCCGTGGGTCATTTGGTACCGGGCCGCACAGAAAGAATAAATAACTAGATTACTTCCATTTTATTTATTTTGGAATCTGAAAGATGTTTTATTTTGAAAAATTGCCTGATTCTCTGTTACATCCATCTATGTCATTTTTGACCCAGGCCAAAGCGCTCTTCTCGGTCATGTGATAGGTTATTGCTAAAATAAAACCCAGGAGCTAGCAAAATGAGTAAAAAACAAACGTCTTTGGAAAGTTTCTTTGCCAAGGTGAAAACGCCCAGCCAGAAGACAGAAGACGAGCCTTCGACTTCCAAAAAAAAGAAAGTTACATTTAATAGACAGTACTTTTTTGCACCATGAGTGTGGGAAGGGGAGAGGATGATGACACCTGTGCGATGTACAATGTCATGCATGTCAAAATAAAAGCTCAGGCTTCATGTTGTCACGTCTCTGTTCTTCCTTCATCGTAGTATTGCTACATTAATCATTCGCCTACATTTATAAGACCGGTCCGTGACAGTTTTGTTGACATCATACCGGTCTGTGGCGTTAAAAAGGTTGGGGACCACTGATATAGACAACAAAATTACAATACATCCATCCATATACCACTAAATAAGGTTTAACACATGTGTAAAACCCATAATGTAATTTGTAATCTTTTTCTCAGTTTTTGGGCTGCTCCCTCCAGGAGTCTATGATTTTGGGATTTTGAGGAATCCTTGAAATGGCTGCATTGTTCTGAAGGGCGCAGTGACTTGAACTCAAGCCCTGTAAAAGAAAGCTGTCACCTCTGCAACATCATGATTTTACAATTTCCTACATTCTACAGGTCACAGTAAAAGCATCAAGCACAAAATAAATGCTTTGTGGACTGCTAAAAGCCATCCATTTACTATCAGCTCTCTTAATTCTAGAGCAGAAGGGTTCCAGTTTAGTATAAGAGCAAAGCGGGAGTGGTATGAGCTTAATGATGTGGGCTTCCATGGCTGAACAGCTGAAAGACAGCCTGAAATTATTCTGTTTAATTCTCAGAACAGTGTTTCCAGGCTCCCATTTGAACACACCCATCTCCAACCCCATTCATGATCCGGCCTCTCCAGAGCTCGATGGTGAGCTTACTCTGATGTGTTTCAGGAGGGAAACATTCAAAACATGCAGGACTGTGGGTCCTGGGGGTAGGGTTTATCTATCAGAAGACTTTGGTTTTGGAGAATTAACTCTTCCAACTTGTTTGGTAGAGGAAGGACAATGGTATGGGACTTTTCTTATGCATCTGTTGCACCATGAGAAATAATGCTGTTTCCACGCCTCCAAGCAGATTTTAATCAGAACACTTTCATTAGCAGAAAGGATCACTAAAGGCTCATTAACTTGCTTTCTCTTTATGCTTTTGTTCCATAAATACAGAAAAAAAAAAACCCTTTAGTTTAGGCCAACAAAATGGAAACTCTAACGATAATTTCAGATTATAACTGGGGATATTTTGGACTTTAAGCCTTTTTGACAGGGAAGCAGTAAATCTTCTTCATATTCAAAACCCCTAGAAGAGTTTTACAAATTTAAAACAACAAAATTAAAACACTGTTTTAAAACCTAAAAAACACAATTTATCACTATTTTAACTGGGAACAGTCATGAACAATGTACGGTTTGATGGGTATATTTTATCAAAGTATAGGAATTAGTGAAATATTATATTATTGCCCTATGTTTAGAGTAATGTAAGACTTTTTCCAGACCAGCAGAGCCTCAATAGAGCATAGAGGATCAATTATTAATCCAAACTACCAAGTAAAGAAATATTCATTATTTGTTTTCATCTTTTATCAAACTCAAAAAAAACTTGGCTTTACTAAAAACACATTTTAACAAAAGAAAAAAAAAAACAATGTAAAGATGATCCCAACGTGAAGCAAGACTCCTCCCAGAATGCCACTTCTTTGGGTGGATGAGGTGTGGTGATGAAGGAGCAACAAGAGAGGAGCCTTCAAGTCTCCAGTATTCAATTAGCCCAGCAGTGATGGACTGCTCAACACCTACATGCTTCACACACACACACACACAGATGGGAAAAGCAGCTCCTCTGCCTCCTCCCAATACCATCCCCCCATCCCACGGTTGCTCCTCTTCATCTCCCTTCTTCACACACCTCACACCCTCCTTCAAACTCCATCCATCAAAAGACCTACACAGATGGGCTTGCAGGTTTCACAGGCTACCCACTCCACAGACTCCCACCCAGACAGACGTCAGGTGTTTCTCACTAGCGGCTCACCGACACAAACATGGAAGAGCAATTATGAGTCAATTTGCAGCATAAGAGCTACCTGTAACATAAAGTCCTCCAAAACAAAGCACATATGGTGGGGGTGTTTGGGGTGGAGAGAGTCACTACAAATAAAAAGACACACAGGAAAATCTAAAGTCTAAATGGAGGAAGTTCACATCTTTTCATAGTAGTCAACAAGTATCAGACAGAAAACACTAAGTCTCACCTTAAACTTCCACACTCTTCAGATTAAAGGAACATCACACTGAAAACAATTTTCCAGGAAAAATCTCCTCCCAAATATTACTTCCAGATTAATCCAGGTCCACCCGGATACAAACTCCACAACGCTCCTTCAGGAAAGCGTCCTTGGCTGAGGATGGGGAGCTGTAGAAGGAGGTAGGATGGATGCAGGAAGAAAGAGGGGTGGGGGGGAAGCTGGCGCTTCACATCATGAGACGAGCGGTAATCTGTGAGCGCTTTCAAACAGGGAATTGAGCCACCGGAGGAGAAGACTATGAAGGAGGAAAGGCGGAGGAGCAGGAGAGAGGCATGAAGGCAGGCAGCGGTGAATGAGGGGAGGATGCTCCCACCCTCCCCTTCACGGCAACTCTCCCTCCCACACACGCGCTGGTGCGCACGCTCCCACCCCCTGCCCTGCTACAGATTGCATTGCACTGATGAAATTTTAATGGTTCTTTTAGAAAGAATAATGAACATGCCAGTCCCTGGAGTTGAGGGGGGGGGGGGGGTCTGCTCACCTACAGAGGCATGCAACAAACAGACACCAGCAAAGAATGTGTGCTTATCCTCTCTGCGCTTGATCTGCCTTTACACACATTTAAACTCGCAGAGAGCCGTCCTACACCCCCTCACACAGAACGTACAGAAACATATGCAGGCTGCAGCTCAACAGCATCAAACACTGCCGATGACAGGCGCAAAGGGAAGGTGGTGGGGGGGGGGGGGTAGAGAGAACAGGGAGAGACTCAACCCAACCTGGAAATCCTCTCTTGGAGTGCATTTGCATCCACGCTCAGGCACCACCCAACGGAGGAGGAACAAAGAGCGCGGCGGCAGCGTGAGGAGCAGGAGCACCATGAGGAGAGGAGTGCCGGAGAGCAGACTCCCATCACCGTTTTCAGTCATAGATCACTTTATAAATGGGACAAAAATCTGACATAAATTAAAACAATCTAAGACTATATAACTTCAGTTCTAATTAGTTATTGTAAAAGGAAAAAGAATCACTTCAGTTTTGATCCTTTGTTTCAAAAATAAATCTAGATCTAATAATTCATCAGGCGTTTCCGTCAGAACAAAGTGAAAAAGGATCTGGGGACAGAGATGAAGTAATCTCATGCTGCCAGCCAACCAGCGTGTGTCTCCCCAGGAGTGTCAGAACTGGGAGGCTTGAATCTGCTATAGGTGTCAAAAGAGTTTCTTTAAGCCCAAAGAAGCTTCATGAATCTGTATTGGTTTGGTTTTTGCTACATTTGACAACATGTCCCAAACATGAGTGCTGAACGTCTATGTTCACACCAACTAAACTCACCTTTACATGACACAAAAATGAAAGCCATTGATGCAGCCAACCAGGAAAATTGACACCCAAAAGTTTTCTCATGATGGAGCTTATAAAGTGCCAACCATAAATGTGTTTTAAAATGTGAACAACAAATGTTGGCATGTTTGTGTATTTGTGTTTGCCACATGATCAGGAATAAAAAAAGACAACCTTAGAAAACCCACAGAACAAGTTTTCAGTTTGAATCCGAACTTCATGTCTCTAACCTGGTCACCTGTCAGCCTTCCTGTTGCCAGCTCACCTTTAATCCCTTCCTGAGAGGAGTTTGGACCGCAGGTTGTTTAATGCAATCATCAGACAGTGTTTAGACCATCACATGACACACCAACTCACAGTCTCGTTTTTCTATTTGTTTTTTGTTTTGGAAGGAGAAATGTTTTTCGCATTTCAACGTTGCTTTTGTCTCAGCCACGCTGGGGTTCAACATGAATGTGCACACAAAAAAATAACAAGAAGCATGCTAGGATGCTCGTCAGGAGAGCAAGGGCCAACAGGAGACAGACTTTCTCCTTTGTTCGACAGAAAATCCCATCACAACTAAAACATGACACAAGCAGAAACAAGACAGAGCAGAGATTAGGTTGTTAAAGAAACAGCAAGACAGTTTTGAGAAGGATTCTGAAAAAACGGAGCTAACTCTGGGTCAGCTCTCTCTGAAAACAGCTCAAGTTCACCACATTTCTGGAGCTGCATCAAGAACAAAGCCTTGTAGGTTTTTCGGACCCAGCAAAGCAGAAATGTCATGGAAACACAACAACACTTCCAAGCTTTTTCCTGGAGAAGCAAGGGGAGCAGGAGCCTGTCGAGTGTAATGGGGCGAGTTTGAGGGCTGTCAATAATGATGAAGGTGCCAGGATAAAAAATGCTGGGAGGGGAGGGAGGGGGCCGTGACAACAGCAGGCATCATGGCAGTTGCTCTTTATCTCTGGAAACCAAAAAAGCTCAGAAGGTTAAATCCATCTGGAGATCGTTTTTATTCCTGCTGAAGATGCTGCTGCATGAAATTGAAAAAAAAAAGGTTTTGGAGCTGGCATTGATGTGAGATCAGAAAAGAAATGACAGAAGCCATCATGACAGGCGTCAGCCTGCAGAACAAAGACTTCCTGGAGAAAAGCAAAATTATCAACAAGACCATAAAAGCAGGTGACATGTAGGTTGGTGCTCCACCATGAAGTCAGAAAAACCCAAATTCATGACATCTTCTGCCAGGAAAAGCAAACTGAGGAGAGGAAAATGTGCCAGGGTTCAGTGAAAAAGGAGGAAATCCAAACAAATTGTTCACTTTGACAAAGACTGATGGAAAAACACTGGAAATAAAGGCTTAGGGAAGTTAAACGTAGGCCTACAAGTTGTAGTACTGTAACTAGAAAAAACTGGTGATTAAAATTATGTATGTGCCTAAACTCTGAAACCCTTGAAGGTCTAAGGGATGAAAAACATGTGAGTTGTCGCTGCTGTTGCCGCCTCAGGCACAGCTCCAGTCTGCAGGTGTGGTGGCTGTAATGGAGGACATTTAAAGCGTCACAGAAATTATGAACGACTTAAGGTGTGTTCCCAAAGATAAGAGTGTCCATATCTTAAAAGAAATGTGTGGAGCTGCTTCCTGTAGGTGGATTAATGACATCAGCCCCAGAGCATTTATTACTTTCTCCCCCCACCTATGTCCATGTGACCTAGCTGCAGTTTTTGGATTTGTTCTGCAGTGGTTTGAAAACCATCACGTTTGGTCGGTGCAATTTAAAAGAAACAGACATTTTTAAAAAGCGGATTTTGACAGATTTTTTAGTAAAAATCTACGGTCATACGGTCTGCTGAGATTTTCTACCCACCATTCTATTGGCCCCACCCGTCAAATTTGAAGTACACCTTTTAGTACGTACAAAGCCTATTCTAACACATATTACACATTCATCCACACACCCATGTCAAAGCCTCAGCCACATGCACACGTACAGGGTTGGTCCGTGCTGGTGCTGTGGGTTTTTGGGTTGTCCGGGTCCATATAGGGTCGTAGGGAGGAGGGGCTGCATCATAGAGGGAGAGCAGGTCTTGTAGTTTCCTTGAGGCTCATATGTGTGTTGTAAAGTATTCACACGACTAATTTAAGTTGCATGCACCTATGTGGTATAGGTGATGCTATACAGTGCCCTTACATTGTTTTCTAGTCTTAATAGCTTAATAGCTTAATAGCTTAACCATTCTAGTCTATTCTAGTCTTTACTTCATGAGTAAAGCTGTAATCACCCTTACAGACTTCTTGTTTTTTTTGTTTTCAGACACGGGTTATGTTTAAACATAACTGACATGTTTCGATGGACGCGTTCCATCTTTGTTAAAGTCGTCATCAGGTGGCTGTTAGGATGAGGGGGCCTTCATGCTCTCCCATACCTGGAGCAACATCCTCCAGCAGCGAACGGACACCAAGGGGCAGAGACACCTGTCAAAGTCTGACGGGTGACCAGCAACAGTTTTTATGTACGTCACGCACAACCACTTGATGACGACTCTGACCAAGCTGGAATGTGTCCGTCGAAACATGTCAGGTAGTTTTAAACATAACCCCTGTATGCTAACAAAAGAACCAAGAAGTCAGTTAGCAACTACAGACACTAAGAACTTTATTGCATTAGCTACCATTACAGCTAGTTATGGGCTGTATAAAAAAAATTGCATGAACATATTTACTCTACAGGTTCACCTAAAGGTCCATGACTTTTTTATTTTATGCGGGTATAGCCCCCCCCCCCCCCCCCCCCTAGTTATGCATTCCAAAAACTTTTCTTTTTTTTTGTACAGGGCTTGCATGCCCTGTACAGATTTTCCCGTTTTTGGCCCACAGACAGTTATCCACCCGTAGGGGCAGTTGCGATCCGTTTAGTAATCTCTGTCCATGTGTTGATGCAAATGTTCTACAGTAGGTCCCAGCATAACTGTAAGTTGATGATCCCAAGCACTGGGCGACACAGGAGTTCTGACCAGGTTTTCTGTTCTGTTTGATCAGCTGACAGACTTTGGTGAAAAGATACTCTCTCCACTAGGATGTTTTCCATCTTTAACCCAAGCTCGTGGTTGACATGCCTTTTTATCTCTGTATAACAGGGCCCCAGTTAAGCAGAAGTAACTACTGTGGTAAAATAATGCAAAATGTGAGAGTCCCAGCATGAAGACCTTCAAGAGGTTAAAAACTTTGCTCAATTATTTCTTGGTAATTGTTAAGTAAGTTGAGAGAAAAGGAACTTCGGCAGTAAGATGTAAGTGAGTCTTGGTACAAAACTGTTCTGATGATCATTCCCAGGCAGGGATTAAAGCGGAAAACTACTTTCACTGAACCCTGGACAGTTTAAACACTTATAATTTCATCATTTTGTCTATATTGATTTACTTTCCTTAACACCTTTCAGATAAAACCAAAGCCAAGTCCTATCAAACTGCTTAAAAGAAAATAATAAACATGGTGACAAAAAATGCATAGCCATAGACAAACAGCTCTGACGGGACACAGTTCATTTTAGGAGGTAAAAATGTAGTAAGTAAGTAAGTAAGTAAATTTTATTTATATAGCACCTTTCACAGAGAAAAAGTCAAAAGGTGCTTCACAGGTTAAAATGTGTATATATACGCATATAAAAACATAAAAAATAAAAAGCATAAACCACGTAAAACAATCATCTCAAGCCCAATAAAAGCAGTTTCAGTTAAAATGCTTTGCAAAAATACAAAGTTTTTAGTTGACTTTCAAAAGAATTCACAGAGTCCAGGGAACATAGGGACAATGGAAGTTCATTCCAGAGTTTGGGAGCGACAGCCTGGAAGGATCTGTCTCCGCTACTTCGGAACCGTGTGCGAGGGACCATCAACAGGTTCTGATCCGCAGACCTCAGTGCACGAGATGGTCTGTAAGGGGCGATCAGATCACAAACATATGGAGGAGCTTGAGAATGAAGGGCCCTAAATGTCAAAACTAAGATTGTGTTCTGATAACGGTAAGCAACCGGGAGCCAATGAAGAGCTTTGAGGATCGGGGAGATGTGATCACTTCTCTTGGTGCGGGTCAAGATCCT
>CM043728.1:3141199-3178950 GCA_023969325.1 Oryzias curvinotus | reverse complement strand
ACCACTTATATAAACATGAAAGAATCATTGTCAATAACACAATCTATATCCAAAATGTCTTTGAAGACTGATGTCAACACTCATGACAAATTAGCAGAACGTCGATGATTAAACAACAGATATGAAAATAATGTGAAGTGTGTAATTTTAAATGATAGAATAAAATGAGCTAAAAAACGCTGTATTAACTCGAGTGCAAACCACCTACTTACCGAATGAAGGGTGCGGCATTATGGGTTTCCCATGAGGACCCCAAAGACGTTCAGCAGTGTGAAAGATAAGACTTTATTTATTCCAAGATGGGGAAATTCTTGTCTCTCTGTAGCAGAAGTTACATTTTGAACGTGCAAACAATAGAAAGAACAAAGTTTAGTTATTGATGCCGGTTAGAAACCGAACAGAAGCCCAGAAAAAAAAGCAAAAAACCAGGCTGAAGCGCTTGCCTCACAGCTTCTAAACAACTACAACAGCCTATCCACGTGGGTTTTCACATTCTTGTCTCTCTGGTTTTGAGGTTGCTCGTCTCCATAAGGCAGACGGCTTTTGTTGTGCCTGTCCTTGCCTTCCATGGCAACGTCAGTCTCCAATCCATCTGCTGAACGCAACATTGCGAAATCCAGTTTCGCAGACTGGGAACTCTCCTAGCCTCTGCATCGCATCCAATTTTAAGTGATTTGCGATTTTTTTGAACGGGAGGAAATTCCAAATCAGGTGTTGGATATAAACCACTGGGAGTCTCCCAGCCTTCACACTTCCAAACTATGACACGCCTCCTGACGACTGCTTGGCCCGTTTAGCCAGCAGGAGAATAAGTCATTCATCTCCATACAAGCAGCATTACCAGGCAATTACACGTGTATCGCATTAATGTGCTTTCACCCAGCCAAGTCTGTTCTGTTCCGCCAAATCCCCTCTCCACCCTCCGTGACGCTTGTCTGCAGCTTCATCCACGCTAATCTTCTGATACTGTGCTGGGATTAACATCAAATGTGATTACAGCTGCAGAGCAGAGGATGGAGAAAGAGAGGTCGGGAAGGGGGCGCTTATCTTTACTTATTTATAAGGTTTGAGAGCAGGAGAAACAGAAGGAGAAGCAATGGCATCAATGCTGTGAAATCTCAATTACACACTGTGGCATTATGCTGCTGCCTTACTGCACAGAAGAGCCTGTTGACAAATTTTCCACGCTGTTGTGGGGTCAAAGAGTAACAGGGACACGCGTCAGTGGAAATGCAGCAAATATAACACCTATTCCCCCTTCAGCACAGAGGCTCATGTCTGCCATGCCTCGTAAACCTCTCTGATTCCAAACAGTCCAATCCTGGCTGCAATTAGATGATATAAAGCCTTTCAGGGGAGGGGGTTCAATTCCCTTTACTTTACCAGACACCCGCCCCCCAGTGATACTGCGGTCCGAGCCTCGCCCTTTAGAATAAAACAACGTTACAGAGGAGAATCAGCATTTCAACACCCACCCCCCTAGTCCAAGGGGACGAAGGGAAGATGTGCGTGACCTTAGGAAAGGGGGGCTCTCATGTTACTGCTTCAGTACATCCTGTATAAATTCCCTCGCTCCACATGACATCAAATGCATTCACACGAAGTTGCAGGTTCCCCCTCCCCCAGCAGTGAGGCATGCTGGGTACCATGCCTCCGGAGCCCCAATAAATTACAGCGGAGGCCCAGCAGAGAGGAGCGGCTGTTCCAACCACAGAGAGGGTTATCTTTACCGAGGAACGAGAAGGGACGAGAGTTTGTGTTGGTGTGTCTGCTGTAAACCATCAGGTCATCAAACTCATGCTGACAAGCGCAGAGCGAAGGGCACACGAGAAGAAAGTCAACTCAAAGACGCCGTCCTGACATTCTCCGGACTTGAAGCTTTTCATGAAGAGACGCCTAAAAGTGTACCTCTTATTTGAAGCAAAACAAACGATTAAATCAAGGATTTGAATTGAAAAACAGCATTTATTTGTTGACCTGATTTTGGAGGAAAGCTCTTGTCTGCTTTGGTTAACCCTTGTGCTATCTTGGATGACCCCACCCTTACTTTGACATGTTCTCCCTACCATGACAAAGGTGGATAAAGGTGGAAAAATTTCATGTAATCCATTGAACCAGTGAAGATCACAAAAAATTTAAAAAAAAAAGGTTTAGAGCTCTGTCTAGTGAATCTAGATGACCCAACTCCCAACGGTAAAGTGACTAGGATAGCACAAGGTATAACTGAACTTTGAAGCTGTGCCTTGTATTTTAAAGCAAATGTTTTAATATCTTAGTCGTTCTTCACAAATCAAACACCAGAAATCAGGAGTTTTTAAACATATGAGGTTTAAAAAAAGAAAAAAAATTTAGCTGCTGTCTCTCTTTTTCCACCATAGAAAACTCTGGTTGAACACACTAAAATCTCCATAGTAAAAACAAAACCCACATTAGGCTGTTTTGAACCCAACTCAGAGGTTAAAAAATAACTAACTTTATTCTGGGTTTGAGTTCAAAAAACAAAAGAATTAAAAACATAAATTAGGTTAAAATAGACAACTATAATCCAAAAAATTAGTATTGCTTGAAAAAAGGAACCCAAAAATAAATCCCATCATGAGTAACCGAGGTATTAGGTTAAAGAAGTGTTTTAGGAGTGGCTGTTGATCTTTAAAAATACAGATCCTGGAAAGAGGCTGTGTTAGCCGCATGGATGCTAATTAGCCAGATGGTCCTACAATGATTGATCATCTGGCTCCTTGTTTACATAGTTTCCTTGATATATTTACAGTCTGCGTAGGTAATTAAAGTAGTAATAAAAAAAAAATTGACGCTGTAATGGAAGTTTTACCCCTCGGATTAATAGCTGGCAAAGCTCAAAATGACCACTTGAAGATTCCAGATCGACTTTTATTTAGAATATAGATAAATAGAGGAGGAGTGGTGTCCTCTAAAATGTTCAGGAATTTGAAACTATGTAATCATGGCTCCTCAAAATACTTAAACTAAGCTTTACAGATTTTCCTTATCTCTGTTTAACAACTTCCAATAATTCCCCTGTTGAAAACGTTAAAAAAAAGTATGATCACCAATCAATTTGATCCATTCTCATGTGCAAAATTATTAGATTATTTGGCACATTTTAAATGCTTCTTTTGATTTTTCTACAAAAAGTAGCCTGATTTGAATATTTGCCTTTTTCAGAAAATTTGTAAAATCTAGGAGTTACCAAAAAAAGAAGTCAAATGAAAGATGTGGAAATGGGCAAGGCCACAGAAGGCGCAGAAAGCTGCAGCGGTTGGTAAAAAAAAACTGAAGACGGAGAGGCCTAGCACCCTCCTCTTCCTCGGCCACGCCTTTGTCATGTCTGCAGTCGGCGCTTTTATGTTGTCTTTAAAAATGCATCGAATGCTCTCAGAAACAGATGAAGCTGCTGGAAAGCAGTGGTTTCTCTGAAAAACTAGGCTCTTGTTTTCACCACTACGATATGGTGTATAAATTATTACTATTGATGATTACAAGTGAGCAAGAAGCAAGCGGAACTCTTCAGTGATTATTTTGTCTTGATTAGTTTGGATAAAGTCAATATTTATTTTCATGAAGAATCCTCTAAACACTCGGTCTGTTAAAGACCATTTAAAAGTTCAAAACTTCATGGTTTCACTTACATAAACTACAAGCCCACAGGTGATATAGACCAGGGGTCCCCAACCCCCGGGCCTGCGGACCGGTACCGGTCCGTGGGTCATTTGGTACCGGGCCGCACAGAAAGAATAAATAACTAGATTACTTCCATTTTATTTATTTTGGAATCTGAAAGATGTTTTATTTTGAAAAATTGCCTGATTCTCTGTTACATCCATCTATGTCATTTTTGACCCAGGCCAAAGCGCTCTTCTCGGTCATGTGATAGGTTATTGCTAAAATAAAACCCAGGAGCTAGCAAAATGAGTAAAAAACAAACGTCTTTGGAAAGTTTCTTTGCCAAGGTGAAAACGCCCAGCCAGAAGACAGAAGACGAGCCTTCGACTTCCAAAAAAAAGAAAGTTACATTTAATAGACAGTACTTTTTTGCACCATGAGTGTGGGAAGGGGAGAGGATGATGACACCTGTGCGATGTACAATGTCATGCATGTCAAAATAAAAGCTCAGGCTTCATGTTGTCACGTCTCTGTTCTTCCTTCATCGTAGTATTGCTACATTAATCATTCGCCTACATTTATAAGACCGGTCCGTGACAGTTTTGTTGACATCATACCGGTCTGTGGCGTTAAAAAGGTTGGGGACCACTGATATAGACAACAAAATTACAATACATCCATCCATATACCACTAAATAAGGTTTAACACATGTGTAAAACCCATAATGTAATTTGTAATCTTTTTCTCAGTTTTTGGGCTGCTCCCTCCAGGAGTCTATGATTTTGGGATTTTGAGGAATCCTTGAAATGGCTGCATTGTTCTGAAGGGCGCAGTGACTTGAACTCAAGCCCTGTAAAAGAAAGCTGTCACCTCTGCAACATCATGATTTTACAATTTCCTACATTCTACAGGTCACAGTAAAAGCATCAAGCACAAAATAAATGCTTTGTGGACTGCTAAAAGCCATCCATTTACTATCAGCTCTCTTAATTCTAGAGCAGAAGGGTTCCAGTTTAGTATAAGAGCAAAGCGGGAGTGGTATGAGCTTAATGATGTGGGCTTCCATGGCTGAACAGCTGAAAGACAGCCTGAAATTATTCTGTTTAATTCTCAGAACAGTGTTTCCAGGCTCCCATTTGAACACACCCATCTCCAACCCCATTCATGATCCGGCCTCTCCAGAGCTCGATGGTGAGCTTACTCTGATGTGTTTCAGGAGGGAAACATTCAAAACATGCAGGACTGTGGGTCCTGGGGGTAGGGTTTATCTATCAGAAGACTTTGGTTTTGGAGAATTAACTCTTCCAACTTGTTTGGTAGAGGAAGGACAATGGTATGGGACTTTTCTTATGCATCTGTTGCACCATGAGAAATAATGCTGTTTCCACGCCTCCAAGCAGATTTCAATCAGAACACTTTCATGAGCAGAAAGGATCACTAAAGGCTCATTAACTTGCTTTCTCTTTATGCTTTTGTTCCATAAATACAGAAAAAAAAAAAAAACCTTTAGTTTAGGCCAACAAAATGGAAACTCTAACGATAATTTCAGATTATAACTGGGGATATTTTGGACTTTAAGCCTTTTTGACAGGGAAGCAGTAAATCTTCTTCATATTCAAAACCCCTAGAAGAGTTTTACAAATTTAAAACAACAAAATTAAAACACTGTTTTAAAACCTAAAAAACATAATTTATCACTATTTTAACTGGGAACAGTCATGAACAATGTACGTTTTGATGGGTATATTTTATCAAAGTATAGGAATTAGTGAAATATTATATTATTGCCCTATGTTTAGAGTAATGTAAGACTTTTTCCAGACCAGCAGAGCCTCAATAGAGCATAGAGGATCAATTATTAATCCAAACTACCAAGTAAAGAAATATTCATTATTTGTTTTCATCTTTTATCAAACTCAAAAAAAACTTGGCTTTACTAAAAACACATTTTAACAAAAGAAAAAAAAAAACAATGTAAAGATGATCCCAACGTGAAGCAAGACTCCTCCCAGAATGCCACTTCTTTGGGTGGATGAGGTGTGGTGATGAAGGAGCAACAAGAGAGGAGCCTTCAAGTCTCCAGTATTCAATTAGCCCAGCAGTGATGGACTGCTCAACACCTACATGCTTCACACACACACACACACAGATGGGAAAAGCAGCTCCTCTGCCTCCTCCCAATACCATCCCCCCATCCCACGGTTGCTCCTCTTCATCTCCCTTCTTCACACACCTCACACCCTCCTTCAAACTCCATCCATCAAAAGACCTACACAGATGGGCTTGCAGGTTTCACAGGCTACCCACTCCACAGACTCCCACCCAGACAGACGTCAGGTGTTTCTCACTAGCGGCTCACCGACACAAACATGGAAGAGCAATTATGAGTCAATTTGCAGCATAAGAGCTACCTGTAACATAAAGTCCTCCAAAACAAAGCCACATATGGTGGGGGTGTTTGGGGTGGAGAGAGTCACTACAAATAAAAAGACACACAGGAAAATCTAAAGTCTAAATGGAGGAAGTTCACATCTTTTCATAGTAGTCAACAAGTATCAGACAGAAAACACTAAGTCTCACCTTAAACTTCCACACTCTTCAGATTAAAGGAACATCACACTGAAAACAATTTTCCAGGAAAAATCTCCTCCCAAATATTACTTCCAGATTAATCCAGGTCCACCCGGATACAAACTCCACAACGCTCCTTCAGGAAAGCGTCCTTGGCTGAGGATGGGGAGCTGTAGAAGGAGGTAGGATGGATGCAGGAAGAAAGAGGGGTGGGGGGGAAGCTGGCGCTTCACATCATGAGACGAGCGGTAATCTGTGAGCGCTTTCAAACAGGGAATTGAGCCACCGGAGGAGAAGACTATGAAGGAGGAAAGGCGGAGGAGCAGGAGAGAGGCATGAAGGCAGGCAGCGGTGAATGAGGGGAGGATGCTCCCACCCTCCCCTTCACGGCAACTCTCCCTCCCACACACGCGCTGGTGCGCACGCTCCCACCCCCTGCCCTGCTACAGATTGCATTGCACTGATGAAATTTTAATGGTTCTTTTAGAAAGAATAATGAACATGCCAGTCCCTGGAGTTGAGGGGGGGGGGGGGTCTGCTCACCTACAGAGGCATGCAACAAACAGACACCAGCAAAGAATGTGTGCTCATCCTCTCTGCGCTTGATCTGCCTTTACACACATTTAGACTCGCAGAGAGCCGTCCTACACCCCCTCACACAGAACGTACAGAAACATATGCAGGCTGCAGCTCAACAGCATCAAACACTGCCGATGACAGGCGCAAAGGGAAGGTGGGGGGGGGGGGGGGGTAGAGAGAACAGGGAGAGACTCAACCCAACCTGGAAATCCTCTCTTGGAGTGCATTTGCATCCACGCTCAGGCACCACCCAACGGAGGAGGAACAAAGAGCGCGGCGGCAGCGTGAGGAGCAGGAGCACCATGAGTAGAGGAGTGCCGGAGAGCAGACTCCCATCACCGTTTTCAGTCATAGATCACTTTATAAATGGGACAAAAATCTGACATAAATTAAAACAATCTAAGACTATATAACTTCAGTTCTAATTAGTTATTGTAAAAGGAAAAAGAATCACTTCAGTTTTGATCCTTTGTTTCACAAATAAATCTAGATCTAATAATTCATCAGGCGTTTCCGTCAGAACAAAGTGAAAAAGGATCTGGGGACAGAGATGAAGTAATCTCATGCTGCCAGCCAACCAGCGTGTGTCTCCCCAGGAGTGTCAGAACTGGGAGGCTTGAATCTGCTATAGGTGTCAAAAGAGTTTCTTTAAGCCCAAAGAAGCTTCATGAATCTGTATTGGTTTGGTTTTTGCTACATTTGACAACATGTCCCAAACATGAGTGCTGAACGTCTATGTTCACACCAACTAAACTCACCTTTACATGACACAAAAATGAAAGCCATTGATGCAGCCAACCAGGAAAATTGACACCCAAAAGTTTTCTCATGATGGAGCTTATAAAGTGCCAACCATAAATGTGTTTTAAAATGTGAACAACAAATGTTGGCATGTTTGTGTATTTGTGTTTGCCACATGATCAGGAATAAAAAAAGACAACCTTAGAAAACCCACAGAACAAGTTTTCAGTTTGAATCCGAACTTCATGTCTCTAACCTGGTCACCTGTCAGCCTTCCTGTTGCCAGCTCACCTTTAATCCCTTCCTGAGAGGAGTTTGGACCGCAGGTTGTTTAATGCAATCATCAGACAGTGTTTAGACCATCACATGACACACCAACTCACAGTCTCGTTTTTCTATTTGTTTTTTGTTTTGGAAGGAGAAATGTTTTTCGCATTTCAATGTTGCTTTTGTCTCAGCCACGCTGGGGTTCAACATGAATGTGCACACAAAAAAATAACAAGAAGCATGCTAGGATGCTCGTCAGGAGAGCAAGGGCCAACAGGAGACAGACTTTCTCCTTTGTTCGACAGAAAATCCCATCACAACTAAAACATGACACAAGCAGAAACAAGACAGAGCAGAGATTAGGTTGTTAAAGAAACAGCAAGACAGTTTTGAGAAGGATTCTGAAAAAACGGAGCTAACTCTGGGTCAGCTCTCTCTGAAAACAGCTCAAGTTCACCACATTTCTGGAGCTGCATCAAGAACAAAGCCTTGTAGGTTTTTAGGACCCAGCAAAGCAGAAATGTCATGGAAACACAACAACACTTCCAAGCTTTTTTCTGGAGAAGCAAGGGGAGCAGGAGCCTGTCGAGTGTAATGGGGCGAGTTTGAGGGCTGTCAATAATGATGAAGGTGCCAGGATAAAAAATGCTGGGAGGGGAGGGAGGGGGCCGTGACAACAGCAGGCATCATGGCAGTTGCTCTTTATCTCTGGAAACCAAAAAAGCTCAGAAGGTTAATTCCATCTGGAGATCGTTTTTATTCCTGCTGAAGATGCTGCTGCATGAAATTGAAAAAAAAAAGGTTTTGGAGCTGGCATTGATGTGAGATCAGAAAAGAAATGACAGAAGCCATCATGACAGGCGTCAGCCTGCAGAACAAAGACTTCCTGGAGAATAGCAAAATTATTAACAAGACCATAAAAGCAGGTGACATGTAGGTTGGTGCTCCACCATGAAGTCAGAAAAACCCAAATTCATGACATCTTCTGCCAGGAAAAGCAAACTGAGGAGAGGAAAATGTGCCAGGGTTCAGTGAAAAAGGAGGAAATCCAAACAAATTGTTCACTTTGACAAAGACTGATGGAAAAACACTGGAAATAAAGGCTTAGGGAAGTTAAACGTAGGCCTACAAGTTGTAGTACTGTAACTAGAAAAAACTGGTGATTAAAATTATGTATGTGCCTAAACTCTGAAACCCTTGAAGGTCTAAGGGATGAAAAACATGTGAGTTGTCGCTGCTGTTGCCGCCTCAGGCACAGCTCCAGTCTGCAGGTGTGGTGGCTGTAATGGAGGACATTTAAAGCGTCACAGAAATTATGAACGACTTAAGGTGTGTTCCCAAAGATAAGAGTGTCCATATCTTAAAAGAAATGTGTGGAGCTGCTTCCTGTAGGTGGATTAATGACATCAGCCCCAGAGCATTTATTACTTTCTCCCCCCACCTACGTCCATGTGACCTAGCTGCAGTTTTTGGATTTGTTCTGCAGTGGTTTGAAAACCATCACGTTTGGTCGGTGCAATTTAAAAGAAACAGACATTTTTAAAAAGCGGATTTTGACAGATTTTTTAGTAAAAATCTACGGTCATACGGTCTGCTGAGATTTTCTACCCACCATTCTATTGGCCCCACCCGTCAAATTTGAAGTACACCTTTTAGTACGTACAAAGCCTATTCTAACACATATTACACATTCATCCACACACCCATGTCAAAGCCTCAGCCACATGCACACGTACAGGGTTGGTCCGTGCTGGTGCTGTGGGTTTTTGGGTTGTCCAGGTCCATATAGGGTCGTAGGGAGGAGGGGCTGCATCATAGAGGGAGAGCAGGTCTTGTAGTTTCCTTGAGGCTCATATGTGTGTTGTAAAGTATTCACACGACTAATTTAAGTTGCATGCACCTATGTGGTATAGGTGATGCTATACAGTGCCCTTACATTGCATTCTAGTCTTAATAGCTTAATAGCTTAATAGCTTAACCATTCTAGTCTATTCTAGTCTTTACTTCATGAGTAAAGCTGTAATCACCCTTACAGACTTCTTGTTTTTTTTGTTTTCAGACACGGGTTATGTTTAAACATAACTGACATGTTTCGATGGACGCGTTCCATCTTTGTTAAAGTCGTCATCAGGTGGCTGTTAGGATGAGGGGGCCTTCATGCTCTCCCATACCTGGAGCAACATCCTCCAGCAGCGAACGGACACCAAGGGGCAGAGACACCTGTCAAAGTCTGACGGGTGACCAGCAACAGTTTTTATGTACGTCACGCACAACCACTTGATGACGACTCTGACCAAGCTGGAATGTGTCCGTCGAAACATGTCAGGTAGTTTTAAACATAACCCCTGTATGCTAACAAAAGAACCAAGAAGTCAGTTAGCAACTACAGACACTAAGAACTTTATTGCATTAGCTACCATTACAGCTAGTTATGGGCTGTATAAAAAAAATTGCATGAACATATTTACTCTACAGGTTCACCTAAAGGTCCATGACTTTTTTATTTTATGCGGGTATAGCCCCCCCCCCCTAGTTATGCATTCCAAAAACTTTTCTTTTTTTTTGTACAGGGCTTGCATGCCCTGTACAGATTTTCCCGTTTTTGGCCCACAGACAGTTATCCACCCGTAGGGACAGTTGCGATCCGTTTAGTAATCTCTGTCCATGTGTTGATGCAAATGTTCTACAGTAGGTCCCAGCATAACTGTGAGTTGATGATCCCAAGCACTGGGCGACACAGGAGTTCTGACCAGGTTTTCTGTTCTGTTTGATCAGCTGACAGACTTTGGTGAAAAGATACTCTCTCCACTAGGATGTTTTCCATCTTTAACCCAAGCTCGTGGTTGACATGCCTTTTTATCTCTGTATAACAGGGCCCCAGTTAAGCAGAAGTAACTACTGTGGTAAAATAATGCAAAATGTGAGAGTCCCAGCATGAAGACCTTCAAGAGGTTAAAACTTTGCTCAATTTATTTCTTGGTAATTGTTAAGTAAGTTGAGAGAAAAAACTTCGGCAGTAAGATGTAAGTGAGTCTTGGTACAAAACTGTTCTGATGATCATTCCCAGGCAGGGATTAAAGCGGAAAACTACTTTCACTGGAACACTGGACAGTTTAAACACTTATAAATTTCATCATTTTGTCTATATTGATTTACTTTCCTTAACACCTTTCAGAATAAAACCAAAGCCAAGTCCTATCAAACTGCTTAAAAGAAAATAAATAAACATGGTGACAAAAAATGCATAGCCATAGACAAACAGCTCTGACGGGACACAGTTCATTTTAGGAGGTAAAAATGTAGTAAGTAAGTAAGTAAGTAAATTTTATTTATATAGCACCTTTCACAGAGAAAAAGTCAAAAGGTGCTTCACAGGTTAAAATGTGTATATATACGCATATAAAAACATAAAAAATAAAAAGCATAAACCACGTAAAACAATCATCTCAAGCCCAATAAAAGCAGTTTCAGTTAAAATGCTTTGCAAAAATACAAAGTTTTTAGTTGACTTTCAAAAGAATTCACAGAGTCCAGGGAACATAGGGACAATGGAAGTTCATTCCAGAGTTTGGGAGCGACAGCCTGGAAGGATCTGTCTCCGCTACTTCGGAACCGTGTGCGAGGGACCATCAACAGGTTCTGATCCGCAGACCTCAGTGCACGAGATGGTCTGTAAGGGGCGATCAGATCACAAACATATGGAGGAGCTTGAGAATGAAGGGCCCTAAATGTCAAAACTAAGATTGTGTTCTGATAACGGTAAGCAACCGGGAGCCAATGAAGAGCTTTGAGGATCGGGGAGATGTGATCACTTCTCTTGGTGCGGGTCAAGATCCTCGCAGCAGAGTTCTGGATCAGCTGCAGGCGAGACAGCTCCTTCTTATTCAGACATGAAAACAGACTGTTACAGTAGTCTAGCCGTGTAGAAACAAAGGCATGAATAAGAAGTTCTAGATCTTCATAAGACACCATCTTACGTAGTTTAGAAATGTTCCTCAACTGGAAGAAAACAGTTCCTGATCAGCTGTTTGGAGTGCTGCTCCAGCGACATGTCTTTGTCAAAAATGACACCCAAATTTCTAAGGCTGGGTTTGACAGCCTGGCCAAGAGAACTCAAGTGCTGCTTAATCCCCAGTATTGCATCATCAGGGGCAACAACAAAGGTTTTTGTTTTCTCTGAGTTTAGTTGCAGAGAGTTTTTTATCAGAGCCATTGTTTTATCTGCATCAAGCAGTTCATCAGAGAATCCAGCTTGTGTGTCTCGGTGGGCTTAAAAGAGCAATATAGCTGGATATCGTCAGCAAAGAGATGGTAGGAAACATAGCTGAAATCCTAAATGATCTTTCCAAGGGGGATCATGTATAGGAGAAACAGAACAGGGCCCAGAACAGAGCCCTGGGGAACCCCACACAGTAAGTCTGCTGACTGAGACATTTTGTGGTTGGCATGACACTGAAATTCTGACCACATAAGTAAGAGGAAAACCAGTGGAGAACTGACCCTGACAAACCAATCAGGTCCCTCTTCATCATTTTGTCTATATTGTAGCCTGAAGTGGGAGGGACATACTGACCAGAGTTTACTCCACCCACCTTGTACATTTAAAAACAGTACTCAGCTATTTTGGATTCACCCACCTACCAATAAAGTGATCATGCACCTAAACGTACAAATTTGAGCTCCAATAAAATTGAAGACAGCTGAATATAAAAAGCAGTAACAAAGCAATAAGCATCAAAAGGTTTTTCAAATCCATTGGGACACACATCTGACACCAATTTAATTCAATTCAATTCAAATCGGTTGAATTTATATAGCCCAATATTACAATACACACCTAAAAAAGAAGTTCGGGTAACATAGTCCAAATGTTGAATATCATTGCGCTGGCCTAAATGCTAGTGTGTAGCCATAGCAACTGAACTGGGCTGAAATGATGCTTTGTGGTGATGTTTAGCATATCACTTTGCTTCACCGCTGAAGTACAGGTTCACTGTGGGTTCTATAGCTGTTACCATGACAATGTATTGCACTGTGTGGCAAAATTGTCAGCTTTTTGTGAAAAAGCAACTGAAACCAAAAAAATAACAAGACGAAAGTATCAAAAATCAATTGAATACTTAGTTCTTTCGTAAGTGACCAAGGTATAAACAGAATAATGCCATTTGAAGTGTGCATTATCAGAAATTAAAAGATGTTAGCATTGAATGAGACAGTTCAGGCTTCTGTGTCTACCATTAATTTCTAATAATGCACATCTTATTGGGCATTACTTCTATTGTGACCCTTGTGCTATCCTAGGCACTTTAACATTGGGACTTGGGTCATCTAGACCCCACAAGACAGTGCGCTGAACCTTTTTTCTTCAATGTTTTGTGATCTTCACTGGTGTCCATGGACTACATGAAATCCTCTCCACCTTTATCCATCTTTGTCATGGTAGGGATAACACATCAGTGTAAGGGTGGGCTCATAGGATAGCATAAGGGTTAATGGACACCATGTAGCCAATCAAAATAGAATATTTACCTGGAAAATTGGAATAAGGGGAACTTATATTACAGAGTTTAAAACATTTCATCATCTGTTTATAAAGCTGACACTTACTGTGCTGAATGCAAACTAGCAGTTCTACTGGAGAACAGACACTAGTCACAAAAAAGGAGCTGATCTATAATTCCTGCAAACAACAATTGAAAAATGTTTTCTCACAGCTATTAACCATAAATGTAAACAGTTTAACTTCACCTCAGGAAAAACATGTCAAACATGCTTTACTTCACCGCACAATCCCCTATCAGTTTTCATGTATATACTATTTATTCAGAGATTAGCTGCCCACCTCACTGCACCGGCGTAAAAAAAGGTTAGAATTATAACTGCAGGCACTTTAAAACAGCACAGAGGATAAACACGATGCGCCTTACAGTCCAGAAAACGATAGCAGTGACACCTTCATGGCTTTACATTAACTCTCATCTGGCTTGAAAAGCTGCTGAGGACAGAATTTATCCACATGGATCTTAGACTTCAGAGTTTTCAAATGCACTGCTCCCCTCAGTGGTGTGGCAGTTTGTTGTTCTAAACTGAACACTCCCTCGGCTCCAGATATCCTAAATGGAAAAATAGAAACTTTCTCACCCAAAAAATCTTCTTCTGTGAACAACTGCTGGTGTTGCTATCTAAAATTCTCCTCCATGCTGCTGGTCCAAACATCCACACCAGCTACATGTGTATGACGGTATGACAGTATAATGACAGTATAATGACAGTATAATCTTGAATATGTTCAGGTCATCTGCATTCTTGTCATATTCCCATTTGCTAATGTTTCCTAGGTCAGACATTTGACAAGAATGTGCAACTTCAAATATTGCACTCCAACTTCCAAAAAGATGGCAGCTGCAGAGATGAGCCAAGCTGGGCCATAACCATGATGAGGGCCAGCCATGAGACATGAGGAGACATGAGCAGAGGGAGGGGCTCAAATCACTCTCGCTTTCATCCACCATGTCCCCCCCTCCCTCCTGTACCTCCCTGCTGTGCTGCTGCATCTCATCTTCTCTCAATCCATTTTGGCGACACTGCTGAGCATACTCAGGTGGAGGTCAGCGGCTCATGACAGAATTAGCGTCTTTGGAAGGATGGATTACCCACGTTAAAGCCAAACCTGTGGGCCCGAGGGTTGGCCTGCAAGTTACATGTTCACTTAAGGACTGACCCTATTAAATAAATCCAGGCTGTTGATTTGTTTATAGCCTAGAACTAATATCTGAAACCCATTGCTTTACAATAGCAACATCAATCTACCAAACATGACAAACCTTGAGGCAGCACCTCAGCAACTGTCAAATCAATTTCTATTGACTTTACCACAAAAAAGGTTGGTGGTGAAGCAACAAGGCCTTGCATAAACCAAGCTGTCTAAAAATTAGCTGTCTCTGTTCACAAATTTGTACCAAAAACTGCAGTACCTCAAATGGCTGGTGTCAGAGTGTCATTTACTAGATGTATGTGCATGCTGGATGTGCATTTTTTTTCATTTGTTTATTTTCCATGCATGCTCAGATTTTTTGAAGTATGTCTTTTGATTGGAAGGTGGTTAGAGATGGAGATTTGGAAGTATCACAAGTCTCGAGCAACATATACGCCTTTATTTAGTTTTTGTTGATTCATTTGTCAAAACCATCAACTAAGAACTAGACTGTAACCCCTTCCCCTGGCATTCTAAACAGGAAGTACCCGCTGGCTCCAAGAAGCCAAAATCCCATGGACTTCTATGGAGGAATATACAGCTGTTACTCAGTAGTTCTATTGGTCAGAATCAGTGACGTGCGCTGAGGTTAATGGCTGGTGAGGCACTGACGTCATCAGTCATATTTACAAACATATGAACCATACTGAGTAACTTATTCACCATTTGATTGACAACAGTTAACGTGTTTTGTTTAAAATATAATTTCAACATGTTTTTTTTTCCATATACAGTGATCCCTCGCTATAACACGGTTTACTTTTCACGGTTTCGGTACTTCACGGATTTGCATCGTGCATTGTGTTCTGCATTCTGATTGGCTAAAAAATCACTCCGCTTCTTCTCTACCTGTGCGTCAATAACGTTGCAGTTTAATATGTGCACGTGCGTAAAACAGCAAATTCTCTTGATGGTGGCATGTCAGTGTATAAGGATCTTTTTGCAAAGCAGAAAAAAGAGCGACAACAACTGCCTATCACTGTCTTCTTCTCCCGAACAAACACAGCTGCACCGCTGGCTTCAGAAGTCAGGATGCAGCGGCTGCAACACCTGAGTCACTATTTGTCCCACTGTACTTTGTATTTTTTTCATAATAATTTTACATTTTCTCCCGTTTCATCTAATCACTCGGGTCGCGGTGGGCGGGGCTAATCTCCGCGATTTCAAGCCTTCTGCTCACATTGATTATTAAAAATTATTATTTGACAGTACAGTACAGAAGTTATTTGTCTAAAAAACGTTTCTAAAGCAACAAACGTTATTATCATCTTACCTTTACTTGTAAATAAAGTCCATACGCCGCTCCTTCTGAAGAAAATGACTTGCCGCTTGTTATCACTTCTTCTATTATTTTTAGCGTCATAATCTCAGGGCTCACCGGCGCCCCCTAACATGAGGCACGAGAACTTCTGGCCTCACCCAGCGGCTTTTTGGCCGGCGTTTAGCGCTCAGCACAAGAAACACGTCCCTCACATACAGTTATTTATAAAAACAAACACTGTACATCATATACATCTGCTAAATTATGTAAACTCAGCTCATATAGTACAAGTGATTGAACCGACATACAGAGAGACTGCAGTACGGTCTGACTGCATAGGTATTGCGCAATCCAAGGTGAGGCTCAGCAGGCTGGTGCCTCATCGCACGTCACTTCTTAGTATCTGAACGGCAAATGCGGAAATTCAGCGATTTTGAAAAGAAAAACACCCAAAAATGGTACATTTAAATGGAAAATGACTGCAAAGCACAAATTACTGATTAAATATAATAAATGAATTTACTTTTTCTCTTTTCTTCTCATAATGACAGGTGAGGCACAGCCTCACCTGCCTCCCCTGACTGCACGTCACTGGTCAGAATAACCATTCTGGTTATGATACTTTTTTCACATCTTCTAGATAATCCTATTTTTTCATATTTTTTTCTTTATTGCAAGTTATTCAAGTTATATACTGACCTATCAGATGCCTCAATAAAAGTAGGTGGTCTTACATCAAACATGCCTAACATTTGATTGACGGATTCTCCCAAGCCCGCTTTCAAGTGGTAGAGATGTTGACTGCTCAGTGACGATTTCTGGTTCCAATATGGCAAAAATAATAATATTAATATTGTGGAAAAACTAGCAACTGAATGGACTTAATTTGGTTTGAACCTAAAGCAAGTCAATTGAAAAAGTTATGACGGCTACCAGCTATGACGCCTGCCGGCTAACAGCTTGTCTTTAGGTAAAAGTGTCACTTCTTATACTCCTGCAAAAACCTTCCCTGACTTTGACTTCGATGACTCAAGAAGATCTCAAATCTAGCAGGCCACTTAAAGCTACCTTCACGTCACCCTCTGCAACACACATTCAAAAGACCACTTCCAATAAAACATCAATGTAATCACATATTAATATGCATTTTGGGCTTTTAAAACTACATTTTCAAAGACACATTTTGTTTCTAACTGCACTTTAGTTTTGCACTCAATTCAACTTTAAAAGACAGTTAACCCACTAACTGCTCGACACTCACTGCTGTGCCTGGCAGCTGCATGACAGGTCTGTTGGTGGAAGCTGTGTGAACAGGAACTGCCAAGCAGCTGTATGAACAAAGCTTTGCTGAAAAAGAAACATCACACACAAAGATATTCTATAAACCAACTGACATCTTGGGAAATACTTACCAACACTGGAGACAATGAGACAAAACCGCAGTGAAAGCAATAATAGGAATCAATATAACTGTGCAAATGTGGAAAATGTGGGAAAAATAGCCACTTAAATTTAGTAAAAGAGACAATTTGTCTTGTGTTCTTTTATTTCCAAGACATCCATGAGTTATGGGAAAAGGGGCTATTCACTAGTTATGAAAACCACCAGGGTCCATTGAATTGCTGATTGGTTGCAGAAAGAGCAATTCCTTATGAGACCTGCATCCCATTCTTCCTTTTTTTCTAATATCCATGTAACCCAGAGCATTGAAAATTTCTTGTGTTCACCAAGGCATACAAAGAAGCATGTAAATAGCCTCCATGAGCAACTACTTCAATGCAAAGCTAACAAGACTCAGCAGTGAGGGAGTAAAAAAACTACAATTTCTGCTCACTTCTTCAGTAATAATGTCAAACATGTTTCAAATCTGTTAACTTACAAACCAGATTAGGCTTTCCCTTCAGTTAATGAAGAGGAAAGATGCAATTCTTTAAAGCGTTGCTTTTACAGTGAATGGATAATAAAAGCTAGCCTGTGCTGCATGCAGGGCTACTCTGTTGAGCGCAGCTGACACAAAAGATGACTCTGTGAATGAAACTACTGATTGAAGCAAGTACTGAAGGCACAGAGACACACAAGGCAGAAGGAAAACTCATTACATGGCCAGCATCACTGATGTAATACAGAAAAGCCTTCTTCAGTTTTCCCCTGGAGCCACTAAGAAACAACAATAAATAAGACAAGCTAATAAAAGCTACATCAAGAGGATTAGAGCTAATATGAATAATTGAAGACGCAGCTTAAATGCATTCTGAGGGGAAGGATCTTTATTGGGGGGGTTTCTCAGCACTCCTGCAGAATATAAAAGGACGATCATTATGTCTAATTTGCGAAAATGTAATTGTAAAGTCACCATTACTCCATAGATTCTAAGGACTCAAGATGTCCCATTAACCTCTAATTAGCTGTGTGTTTCAGCCAGCCATAAAGATGCTTATGGTAAATTGCTAACTTTTCCTTTAAAGGAAATGCCGTAACCCAGCATAGGTTTATAGCCTTATTGAGCTTCCCCTAATGCAAACAGGCATCTAAGATTTAGATGATGAACTACATGTATAAACACTTCTGTTTGTTGTATGACCATAAATGCATACCAGCAGTCCAGAGTGACTCCTATTGGGGAGATTTGAAGCTTTTCTGTTGTTGTTGCTGTTTTTTCAGCTCTGTAATTGTCACCAGCCATGTCATCAGGTGTGAACCTTTCCAAGAATCGACAAATAGGCAGGATAAACATGGCACTGTTTAGTACAGTGATAGATACGTTGCGACCGAAAGGCCATTTCTCCATTTGAGAAAATCTTCACGTCAAATCTGAATCCATTTAATTTGGTCCTTAGGATCAATCAAAAAAGAAATTCTACAGCCAAATCTGAATTCCTCCCCTACCCCTCTGGCTCCTCCCTCCTGCTCCAATTGTAGGGGGATTTGGAGCTGTGGTGGTGTCCAAATTAGTTTTTTTTTAAGGAGGAGCCGTAGAGATTTAGGATTGGCAGAGGGTTGGGTATCCCTCTGCCGGTAGGGTGATCCGCATCACACTGTGCCGTGGAGGAGAAACGTATTTCTTCACGTGGGTGTGGTCTGAAGCACAAAAAGTTTACATTTAATTGTTAGTATTTAGTTTTGGTTTTTGCTTGACTTTTTAAAGTTATTAAATGTTATGTATTTTCCAAACACTGGCAGCTTTGACCTAATGTAGATGACTGGCTACTAGGGTTGTGCCGATGGACGATACCATCGTGATGGGTGACTGACTGACATCACGATGGAGAGACACCATCGTGATGCCACGCCCCCGCCACGCTGCGAGTCGACACCATAAGCCGCGATTACATGTGCAAAATATCTTGATCGGATCAATGGTCAAATTAGAAAAAACTTTTTCAGATTATAACAAACGTTCACATGGGTCACACTTTCAGTAGGCATAAATCATTCGCACATGTGCAGTAGTGTTTTAAAAACCGAAAGAGAAAATAAGTTCCGCAGAGCGGCTACATACATAGATATGGCAGCTCGGTAATATGCGAGATGATCTTCTAAACGTGCTTTTAATAATGTTACAGTTATTATGAAGCGCCTGTTCGCTCATCGTTTTAATTTTAATCCATGTGGTCAGAGCTTTTGCTGTTGAAGAACGGAGCCAGAAAAAAACCCGTATTAGCAGTATGCTAACACGGGCTAACAACATTAGCATGAACATAAAATGTATCCATGCGGGAAATGCTGCAATCTGCATCTTGGCTGCACGTAAATATGTGTGAATAACATCAGCCTTTATTTTGTCGAGACACGACTGGAAACACAAATCCATGTGATTGTTTGAACGGTTTCCAAGGACTGAGCGACATTTATGCTTTGAAGCTTACACCGCCCCAAAAGCAGTGTCTGTTGGTGCTGGCGGTCCGAGCTCTGCCCGGACACATAATTTGGACACCCGGTTCTCCTAAGTTCGGTAGCTCGTTCACGTAGAGCTAACGGATAACAGTCCTAAGTCTCCCACACATAAGAAAGCATTCTCCCTTCCCCTCAAACACAACTGTTCCGTCTGCTCTGCTAGAGACACGGTCGCTCGCTCCACCGGTCCACCTGACTAATCAAGTGCAGGAGCGAACTACTTCTTTTCAAAATGTTTTTATTATTATTTTTTTGTTAAAGTCACTTCCCTCAGTTTATACTGGATCGTCGCGAATGAGTAATTAGTTGGGAAATAAAATAAATAAAGTAAAATAATGAATAATAATTATATAATAACGAAAAATTAACCCCCCCCCCCTTCCAACGATACCATCGTCCATCCCGATGGTTTACTGCAAACATCGTCAACTGCCAATTTAAGGGACATCGCCCAACCCTACTGGCTACCATTCATGACATCATCGAATGCTAGTAAAGTCCGTATTAGAAGACACCATTTTTCAGTTACTATCCGCTTGGAGGGAAAAATGTAGGGGTAGGGAATGAATTTGGATTTGGCCTACATGTTTGATGGAGAGAAAACTGAAAGGAAAGAAAGCAACACCTTGATTTGCATAAAAAACTTTAAAGGTGAATATTTGAGTTCATCTGACAAAGAACACTCCTTTCTGCTGCCCGGCAGTTTTACACGAAGCTGATCCTGACCTGATCTTGTTACCGATCTTTAAAGAAGAGTATCATTAACATTCAGTGTACAGTGATCGAAGAAGCCTTAAAAATCCTTCAAACCCCAAAACAAATCTTTTCATTATTGGACTTTAGATGAAAAACAAACAGAGGAAATTAGGTCAACTATGTGAGTCCAAAATCTATGTTCACTCAGAAGTTCTGTTTCAGTTCCTGCAGCTCCAATGACATTCCTTTCTTCTAGGCCTTTCAGGAAAAGATTCTCTTTTTTTTAATTGTGATAGTCAGAATGTAGCTATATAGCAAATGTGTTTTCTGACAAATACCAACTGAGAAACTGAACTTTAAACAGACGTCTCAAGTTTACATTTCAGTAAAACCCTTCAGTATCTACAGAATCAAGAGATTCTGCTTCAAAGCTGAACACAATGACAGCTTTGAAATAAATGTTGTGTAAGTGTACACCTGGATAGCCGTTTTTTGTCTAAAGCTTTGCCAGAACCTACTAGAAAAATTAAAAGTAAATATAAATCCTTGACATTCCAATATTTTACTTCAATGGGACTGAACCTCTTTCAATCAGTCGAACAAAAAACTTATAGCTCAATTATTTGTGAAGCAGGACAAATCCTGACATTTTCCTTGTGGTGATAGCCCCCCCTCCAGCCCCCTCCTCTAAACAGTGGGAGCTAGAGTCAGACCTACCAGAGAAAATCAATATTCCAAAGAAAAACATCTCTGGCTTCCCAGAGGGGTCAGTCAAAGATCCAAAAATATCTGTTGGTGAAACTAAATCAGCAGCTTCTCTTTGTTGCACTGCAGCTCATTAAAGGCTTCATTAGCTTTGGTTAATATCAACTAAGTGGACCTGAAAGAGCAACTTGTGGTGGATACTCAAAACAACAGCTTTGAATTATGGGAAGGTAATGCCTTTGTAAGAAAGGGGGGGAAGGGGGAGTCTGTAAAAATGTCAGACACGCATGTCATCTGCCTGTCACACAAAAAGCGCTGCCCAGGGGATGTTTGGTGCAAATTAAATTCCAGCAAGGAGTGAATTCAGGTCTCTGAAAAGCATTTTAATTAAATTTTCATGCACAGTTATGTCCCTCAAATTACACCAAACACCTCGTGACCATGGTTGCCCGAGACAAGATTAAAGCCAAATTCCAGAAATGTCATTTCATTTCCAACACATTGGCTTTGATCGAAACCAGTTTATTATTTACCTGATTGTAGCCTCACAGCTGGAAACAACACCAGGCACAACCCAATTTTCAGGTAACCAGTAAACATGGTTTTATTTAATAAGCAAAGAAAAAATATGTAATTTCCTTAACCAGGGGAGGGATAGGTAGGGCGGGATGTTTCAGAGAGAGCCAATGTCATTCCAAGGCGGTGGACTTGTTGATGTGCAGGATCAGGGCTGATTCAGAATTGAATTATGAGAGGAGATCTTGCTTTGATACTGAGGGAGGGAGGTGAAGGTGATGGTGGACGTGGAGAGGGTGAGGACAATTATGGTGAGGTCGAGCAAGGTGGGGGGCTGCTTGTTCTGAGCCTCTTAAACCAGACTCAGGGTGGAGGTTGGAAGAGACAACAAAGGAGGGCGGCAGAGCTGCTGTACAGAAGAAAAAAAAGACATTCAGACTCCAGACATGAATATCAAACCTTGAATGGATTTTTACTTCCAGCTTTTATGCGCTTGTAACATTTTCATCTGGGTCTTTATTTATATAAACACGGGCATTATTACAGACAGCCGTGTTCCTGTTTGAGCAGGAAGACAGTCTTCTCCAGTGTGAGCTGTTATCTTCTTCGTTGACATGGCAACAGGAGACTCCGGACAGAGACGGCTGCAGTGAAGCCCTTGTTAACAGCACTTGTGACATGTTTGCACATAAACTGGCAGCTATGTGTCACATGAACTGAGGGTCAGTCTGGAAGAATTAAAGGTTGCAAAGAAACATAAGCGGTCTAAGAGGCACTGGAGCATGGAACCAGTTTGAGAAACAAGATCATGCTGTTTTGTGCAGGTTTTTCAGCATAAAGGTGATGGTTTCTAGAAATGTGAGTGTGCCTTATTGTCCCAAAATACAGTAAACATTAGGGGTATAGGGAAAATATATCTGCACTATATCGTGATATTTACATTGCCAATACTTGTATAGATTAAAAATGCTGTTAAGACGATATTTATTTAGTTGAAAGTGATATATATATGCTAAACATCATGTTAAGTGATCCAAAGCATCATTTCAGAGGGAAAGTTCACCTCTTTTGTTTTCTCCTCTCCTCCTCACCTCTTTCTTCTTTTTTTTGGCCAGATGTCCTCGATCACACTGATTATTAAATGTGGATCAACAAACAAACAAACAAACCATTTAATTATTTAAATAATAACTATTTATAAACACAAATTCCCTCTGTATTAAGCAGTAAGGTAAACAGACACATAGTTTTCTGCATGCAAACCCCTGACATGTTTTATGCAATACGCGTCCTCTGATAGTCCCACCAAGAAAATGACGGACCAGGGTCTGCAAAACTGTGACAAACAAACATTTTGGAGCCTTTATGTGTGCAGTGAGTGTGGGTTTTCTCCAGTCACCCCTGTCTCTTCCTACCTTCCAAAAACATGCTGCATAGGTTCATTCACAATTGTCCCTAGATGTGAATGTGTGTGGCCCAACTGGGATAGGCACCAGCAGCCCCGCAACCCTGAAAGGGATTAAGCAAAATGAATGGAATGAAATGGCTGCAAACCGTAACAGCTGGAACATGATGGTTTTTGTGTTAAAACAAATAAAAGATTCAGCACATTCTGTACATTTTCTCAGCAAATATTCAGCAGAGGTTATATACTGGTGTAAAAGCCATCACATTAGGATTTGAACAGCAACACAGCAGCAGACTGATGTCATTTTCCCTTCTGTATTACATTGGAAACATAACACAAAGTCATTTGAAAGCGCTGCTGAAGCATCCGCTTATGTGTCGTAACCTTTTGACAGCAGTGAAGTCCCCGGTGGCTCCTGAATAACACACACTCTTTGACATACCTTTGACCGTTCATACGATTAACACGAATCAGCTGAGTCTGACGCTGAGAAAGCAGCTTTTCATATTTTTCCCATATAATGTAAATTGCTGCACAACGGCGCATAGCCACTTTTCTCTGTGACAGAACCAGCTTATTTACATTGACTACTGTGCAGTGATGCATTTTAGCAAAGGGCGCTTTACTCAACAAGGTATCCGTCCATAATTTGTATTTCCTATTTGTATGTTTTTTTATATATTAATGTGTTTATGTGAATACACAATTGCAAGTACACACAGTTACAAACAAAAAATATTGTATAAGTAACAAATTACACACACAAATCCAAAGTAACACACAAAAAGGCAGAGTCAAGTTACAAATCCAGATTACATTGAAACAAATTCAGTGAGTCGATTTTCTCTCCATATACCTTTCTCTGTATTTTATTTTGGTAAATAATGTTTCTCACTGGTTTTGCAATGCAGTAGTGCTGTTCAAATGTGCACACAAGAGCGGGAATAGTCTGTACTTGAAGGCGCTTTGTTAATGGCCATCAGGCGAAGGAACAATGGTGCCCCCCCCCAACTGTGTCTTTTTTCTTGCAAACCAGCTGAGTGAAAGAACTGCAGCCAACACAGAAAGCACAGGAAGACATCACGTCTAAAACCTGCTTCAGTCTAAAGGGATGTAAAAAAAAAACAAGAACACATTAAAACAAGAGTGAAGAAAATCTTGATAATTCATGCAGTTTAGCATTAGCCTGCATGAGGTTTTGGTTTCTGTTGCTTTGCTAATAAAGGAACGTTTGCCACCCTACTTTGGTGCTCAATGAGATTCTTCCTCAAGAAGAACTTTTAGTGGTTTTTTTGTATAGGTTCAACAGTTGCTGAGCAGAAAACCTATAATACAACTTTTCTGTAGCATTTCTAATGTGAGTGATCTCAGAGTTTCTCTAAGTATGCAATAAGCAGTTTGATGCTGGAAAGTCACATGAGCTTGACCTCCCAGAGCTATTGTAAGCAATTGTCCCAGACTCAGCATCATCTTACCTGCCAAGACAAGCTGAAGTTCCTACAAGAACTAACTTTTTCTGCCTTCTCCTGCAGGACATGTTGTCCTGAACGTTGACCACTTTTGAGTGTCTTAAAAATATATGCGCCATATATTAGACAAAGGAAAAATCCAGGCCCCTCACTATTTCACCTTTGACTCTGAGCATGTGTGGGTTAAATTTAGGGTTTCTTTTTGCTGCAGCTCCTAAGCAAAATTCTATCCACATTTGGATCTTTCATTAAGTAAATTATTAGAAAGACGTAATTTTGAAGTTCTTTGCCGGGAAAGTAAGTTTGAGTCTTTCAAAGATTTATTTATTTTCATAATTAGTTAAAAGATAAGCTCAGATGCATCAAGATTCACTGCAGTTATCGTCAATAACAGCAATGAAGGACCACTTCTGAGACCAAACACTTACAGGGAGAGAGGCTAAAGCTTCTAATCTGCATGTTTTTTTCACACAAGTTCTTCTAAAGCTGTTACCCATCTGTCCAATCAGCCCTTCAAATGGCTCATTTTCAGGTCACACACATGCACTGATAAATATGCGACACATAGTTTTGCCTTCAGGTGAGCTTTGCTATAAGTGTCACACTTTTTTTCCTGTTTGCAGCTACATCTTATCAATTTTTTTTTCAGCAGCCAGTCAAAAGAATGAAAGCTGTTTCTCACCACAGAAAACCTCCACACTTGCCCAGCAACATGCACACTATACGCTAAGACACCTTTTCAATATTCATGGCCAGTTTGTTTTGCAAGCGTAGTGAGACTATGCCGTATTTAGCAGGGTGGGGCTGGGATTGTCGGCATCAGCGGCTGAGGGTGGATGAAGGCATTGCGTGCGCCTCAGTGATGGCATGCTTAAAAATAGGCGCATGCCGTCATGCAGAACTGGTGTCTGGAGGATCTGAGGAGGTGAGCAGAGCAGTGTGTGGCACACTCTCTTCACTCTTATAACTTGTGCATCAAGGCTCCAGCACTCCCAGTTAGAAATGACATCATTCCAACTGGAGGGGGCTGCTGGAGCCCCCTGGGTCTCGGAGAAACCAAGAATAGAGCCGAGCTTCTTTATTCACTCTCAAGAAAACGTGTCTGAAAAACGAGAGTCTGAAAGAACAGCCTTGATTATTGAGAGTCCTCTTCAAAGTCACATGAAAGCCAATATACAAGCTTATCTCAAAAAACTCATATCCTGAATAAATTCATGCAAACACACCCGTGAGATCATCTTATCAACCATAAAGTCATTTTCTTTACAAGTTTATCTTTTAAAGCTGGAAATGAATGTCCGTCCAACATCAGCTGGCTGCACAGAATAAAATGAAAACCCCCCAGAAAAACGTCTTTCAAGACTTTATTTTAGTTTTATTTTTTTGCCCCAGCAAACAATACAAACAGTACAATACCAAAAAAAAACAACAACAACAAAAAGCAACAGGAAAAAAAAGAAAAGAAAAAAAACAACCCTGCTGATTTTACTGTATACTGATTTTATAAGTGTTTAAGTAGAGGTCGACTTGTCTACATAGAGTTGAAATAATCAATAAATGGTTGCCATGTTTCATAAAAAAGGTTTTCTTGCTGTCTCAATAAAAATTTTATCTTTTTTAAATTTAAGTATTGCATGGCCATTTCTTACCAAATGAAGATGTGTTGGAGGAAATTTGCTTTTCCAATTAAGTAGGATTAGACGTCTAGCCTATAGGTAACAGAACTTAAGACATTTTTTTTGTTTACTGTTGTGGGCGGCCATGGTGCAGTGGTAGGGCGGTCGACTCATGATAGTAAGATTGCAAGTTCGATTCCCGCCTTGCACGCCCATGTGTCGAAGTGTCCTTGGGCAGGACACTGAACCCCACCTTGCCTCTGGTGGGAGGTTGGCGCCAGTGTTCGGCAGCTGAGCCACCACCAGTGTGTGAATGTGTGTGTGCATGGGTGAATGGGACTGTGACTGTAAAGCGCTTTGGGCCTTCGTAAGAGGGTAGAAAGCACTATATAAGTATACGCCATTTACCATTTAAAAAAATTCCAGCAGTTGGCAATCCAAATAATCTTGTTATAGGGTCCAATGGAAGCTTAACCTTAAATATTAGAGACAATATTTCACCAATAGGGAATGATTTTGTTGCAGTCCCAAAATGTGTGGGACAATGAGGCACAAACATATCCACAAAGTTCGCATAAAGGGTCCACTCCTGAATTATTTATGAACAGATCTGCAACTATGTGGATCCCTTTAGAACCCCATTGTTTAAATGTATCATGTGACTGTAATTTGTAAGCTTGATTATTGATCAATGGCATTGGTACTGAACAAAAATTCAATTTAAAATATTTTCTTATCTGGAACCCAATTTTAAGGGACTGAGATACTACTGGGTTCTGGCATTTAAATTTAGAAAGATCTGATGTAAAACATAGCAGTGACTTTACTGTATTTGGGAAGAAAGCTTGATTTTCCAACTGTTCCCAATCAGGTCTGGTTTTTCAGTCCCAAAAGGACATACATCGAATATTACAGGACCAATAGTACAGACTAAAGCTGGGTAGTCCTAATCCTCCCAAGAATTTTGGTCGTTGCAAAAAAACTGGGTGGTTTTTTGTTACAAATGTATGATGAGATTAGAGAATCTATTTTTTTTTTTACTTTTTGTGAATTATGATAGGGATGCATTGGAAAAGAAATAAATGTTTTGGCAATACATTCATTCTAACTATATTTACACAACCAGCTAATGAAATGGGTAGATTACATAGTCGCTTAATCGCTCAGTCCAGGGGGCGGGAACCTTTTTGGCCAAGAGAGCCATAAACGCCACATATTTTTAAATGTAATTTCAAAAGAGCCATACAATAATGTAGTGTCCCTTTCCCACATTGAGGCACGTAGACTTAACCTCTTTTAAGGTTCTTTATTCTGGTTACTGCAGACCGCAACAAACGCCGAGCAATTAATTCAGCAACTCCTCAATCTCTCCCGCCAAGACAAGTCACGAGAGCACTTCTCCCAACTTTATATTCCATGCTCCCGCTCCAGCCCTCCTATTTCCCTTATTCGGCCCATAGCTGAACCCCATTGGTCCAAACTACCTAACAACAGGCTGAGCGACAGAACTGAGTGGCAATTAGATCTCTGCTTGTTCCTTGAACTCCAGAACTTATAACACGGCCCAACAGCCACCCAGTTAAACTCAGACCGCAACAATATGTTTAAAACTAAATATACAAGTGAATATGTGCATTTGATGTAATTTCAACATTTTTAAAGTACAATAAGCCTGTGGATTCTTTTTAATAACATTGTTATGCTGTTGCTAATAAATGATGAGTATTTCTCGTGGTAGTTTTGCTGATGGACTAGTCCGGTTGATACGTGGTGAGTTTCAGCTTCATTCAGGCGTTGAGACTTTAAACGTGATCGTAAGTCTGAATGTTCTGTAGATGTGACAAAGATTGCTCACATGCAGACCTGGAGCCAAACACACACTCACACTGCAGTGAGTGACGGGCAGCGTGTTTTACGTTTTTACAATCCCTGCACGATTCACCTTGCTGCCTGTGCCCACAACCCCCCCACCCTCTGCTTTCTTCCTCACACATCCCGTTCCCGCAACTGCGCGCTCTTTCTCAGAGACGGGAGTTTTAGGCACTGCAATTCACAGGTTTCCGTCAAAGTCTGTGAAATAATAGATAATAGTAAACTGATAGTGCTGGCGCAGATTTTTTTCTCCAAGCACCGCTACTACTGCACGCCTCTGGGATCGCATCGCGCCCAAGAAGGACTGGTCTAATGAAAAAAAAAAGTATAATTAAAGATTTGTCTGCGAGCCACGTGACCATCAAAAGAGCCATATATGGCAGTAAATAACCTACAATGTTGTCATATTTAATCAAGACTAGCTTAATTTATGATGACTTGTATTGAAAATACTAATAAATCATCCAAATAAAACCACTTTTCTTTTCAGTTAGGCCAAAAGATGAATAATTGTACTTTTAAGTAAAGGGTGCGTGAAGGCCAGTAGATAAAGTAAACCCTGCATGATGTATCTGTGCCTGAGCACTAACAGTATGGAGGGTTTGAGAGTGGTGCCAAGAATGAAAAGCAGTCTTCCCTGTGACGCTGTTAGCACCACTCTCCTGATGTCCAGTGAGCAGGCCATAAAACACCTCAAATCTCCTCTGGGCTTCTGTGATCACTCAGAATTCTTTGATTACCTGCAAAGGTGTGTCCAGCATCTAAGACCCAAGAACGTTTGTGCTGCATGAGAATGCAAAACATCACAGAAGATGTTTTGATGCCCTACATATAAGCACGATCATAGTTTAAATTCCAACAAAAGAGTTCACCAACATCAGGACGTAGGGATTAGGCTATTATTTACATTTACATCTAAAACAAACTGACATTCAGTAAGTTATAGGATGTCACGATCAGGCGGAGGCGCTGAGATCTACATGCAACTGAGTTTATTACAAGGCAGAGACCTGACTCCTCACATAGGGACCGTTTACTCTGAATATATTTGAAATTCAACAAGCGTCTCCTCCTTGTTTTAGTACATCAGTGAAGTTTGCATACGGTCACTTTGACTTTTTAAAATGTGATTTTGAGTTGTGAGAGCAGCTCAGCTGAGCTCTTCAAAGGCACATGTGATGGCAAGATTTAGTGCTAAATACAACTACAAAGAATATGGATTTATTGGACAGTTGTTCCCACAGACCACACAAATCCTGCAGCATATTCAGCAACCAGCTGTTCAATGTTACGAGGATGTTGCTAATAAAGTTGTTTAAACAGTGGATTCACGTTTATTATTATATTTAGAAAATAACAGTTTTAGTGACTTTTCTTTTTGCTATTTATCCATCGCACCTTAAAAGTTGCACAAGGCTGAAGTTAGTGTTTGATTTTTTTAGCTTCCACTTTTACAGTTATGGGTTAAGGGAAAATCTAGATCACATTTTAATGGTTCCTACATGAAATCTAGTAAACAAATAAAGTTTAAAGCAGCTGCAGATAATTGATAGAAATGAAAATAAACGTAATCGTCAAAAGTTAAGAGAGACTAGAGGCTAAAAAAATAAAATTCAGACTTAATCCTCATACAGGTCAGTCTTTGAAAATACTATTTGACATTAAACTCATCAGTGGCCTCAAAATGGTCGGGACCCACAGCTCAAAAAACCTAACTTCTGTTCAACATTAAAACACAAAAGGGGGCCAACCTTAAAGCGTAAAGGCTGTGCTCTGCATCATCCAGGAGTGAACAGTTTTACACAGGTTTCCTCATAATTTAATACTTCAGAAAACAGAACAAGAAACAGTCAAATAAAAAAAGCATTAATGAGTCATAAATCATTTGAGATATTCAAACAACTGTTATGATTCTCATTAAATCTAATGTTTTGACACCTACTGCATCTACTGTTACGGCTCGGTTCGGTTCCCAGTTTTCACTAAATGCTTTGTGTCAAAAACATTAGAGCAGATCAGGAGGAGGAAGTGAGTCCCTGCTTAACGAAGTTGCAGCCTTAATTACTGTCGTCAAGGTGTCTCTGTGCAAATAACTTGACCCCCAGCTTCTCTGGTGGGCTGTTCAGATGTAAAAGCATGAAAACTGGGCCACATGGTGGAGAAAATGAGCATAAATGTGACTAAGCTAGACACTGAGAGGAAAACGTGTGCAATCAGTCCGAACTGTTTGATTAAATAAAGAAGAATGAGAGCAGGCCTTGTCATGTAGTTGCCCTCCTCCAGCATGGCTGACCACTCATCTTCCCATCTGACACTGCTTCACTTAACCCCCCCTCTCCATCAAAAAGCTGCTTTACATGTATGAGGTACCCAAAGTGATGAAAGAGGATGAAATATGTGGCAGAGGGACAGCAGCCTTGAGCACACCTACAGTAGCAGCGGGATCAATCCCATATTTCAAAACCCCGCCCATGCTGAATGTTTCCAGCAGATGCAGGCTGTGTGATGCGAAGCTGCGGCTGATGCAGCTTCGCATCAGGAGAGGCTTTATTTCATGTTGTGTTTTCAGCTCATGGCAGTAATGAGGAACACCATTAACATTTTGCTGACGTGTTTCTTTGGCCTGTCTTGCTGAGGATTGTATTGGAGAGCTGCTGCTGCCCTTTTCCACTCTCCCGTGTCAAGCTTCATGTACAACAGCATGCATCCTGCAAAAGCAGGAAAAATGCATGGAAAGAATCCCCATTAAGAAGCATAAACTTTAGATTAGATAATAAATTTTGTAGGGTTTTTTGCAGCAACATTGTTTTTTCACTTGAGAAACAGCAATATTTTTTTTGTTTTAAAATAATTTAATTATTTCTACACAGGGCTGCACGGTGGCGAAGTGGTTAGCGCTCTTGCCTCACAGCAAGAAGGCCTCCGGTTCAAGTCCCGGCTGGGGGACATGAAAATCAACATCAATGGGGGACCTTTCTGTGTGGAGTTTGCATGTTCTCCCTGTGCATGCGTGGGTTTTCTCCGGGGTTTCCGGCTTCCTCCCACTGTCCAAAAACATGCTTCATAGGTTAATTGGCAATTCTAAATTGTCCATAGGTGTGAGTGTGAGAGTGAATGGCTGTGTGATTGTTGAAATTCTTCCCTGCAACAGACTAGCGCCCTGCCTTCGCTCATGAGTGGCCGGGATAGGCTCCGGCAGCCCCGTGACCCCGAAAGGGAAAAAGCGGATAAGAAAATGAATGAATGAATATTTCTACACAAACACAAACAAGGCTTTGTTTATTGCAATAATCAAAAACTGACTTCATTGCATACCAACAGATTCCAAAAACAGTCCAAAATGAAAGAAAATTTTTCTTGTTGTTTTAATGTTTTTCATGCACAGCATAACACTATTTCAGTGGCTATTGCAGTACGGGATGCTCTCGAAGAGACAACAGATGATGTGTCCGCTCCACCACAGCGTTCAGTTGGATTGGCGCTTTCTGCATCTGCAGTCATTTCTCCTTACAGCTACTTAAAGCAGGTGGACCATGTGGCATTGTTGGAAAATACTTATCACGACAATCCTCTCAGAACACAATTTTAGTGCGGAAATAAAATCTCAAATCGTTTTCAGGCCTCAGACCGGTTTGGTTTCAGACATCATTTTCATGGACTGTTCTGTACAAGGCTGAAGTCAGCGTCTGATTCCAGTTACCCCTAACTTTTAAGGGTAACATTTATTTTCATCCTCTGTAAAATATCTGCAGCCGCTTGAAACTTTATTTGTTCTCTAGATTTCATGTAGGAACCCTTCAAATGTATAGATGTTCCCTTAACCCGTAACTATCAAAGTGGAAGCTAAGAAAATCAGACGCCAACTTCAGCCTCGTTTGAACCATTTGAAAATCTTTATTAGCAGAATCCTCGTAACATTAGACAGCTGCTCTATGAATATTCTGCATCATTATTATGGTCTGTTGGAACAACTATAAAGGGCGTATACTTGTTGTTATGTTCGTGTTTGAAATGATGAGGCCAAGTTAGCTTCCAGTAAATTCTTTAATTAGCGAAGTTGTCCACATTCACCGTGTCATTTCTTCTTCCATTGTATATCTTTAATAACCTGACCACCAACTGGTTGCTAGTGGTCAATATCCGTTACTGCATACAATCACAACATCTCCCTTTTTCTAAGGCAAAATGCAATAGTATAAACTATCAAACATCACATCAGTGTTAATTACTTTTGCTATTTCTAATTCGTATGACCCATAAAGAATAAACAGTATATACCAGCTTGCTTAACCCAAATCAGGCTATACGACATTAACAACATGAACCAACATACATTTGTTCCACAGATTAACATGCATGTCAACTTTTTTATTTCTTTTCACTCTTTTGTATTACTTAATCACAAGTTCAGTCTATCAAGCTTTCTAATTTCTGTGACTGCCCATAAAGACGATTGCGTCTCAGGATTTGTCCCTCATCCGTTTTCACAGTGTATGATCGTGGAGTGACTTCTTGCAGAACAGTTTCTCTTGTACTCCATCCATCAGCATCTTCAATTCTGACGGTGTTGTTGGATGTCAAGGGAGAAAGATGTTTGTTGTCCTGTCGTAGAATGGTTTCTGCCTCATCTTCTGCTGTCGTAGCTTATGTTCAACCTTGGCAGTATGTCTTTGCTTTGATGTGTCGTTTAGATGCCTCGGTAAGGTGGTTCGAAGTTTCCTCTTCATCAATGGTTCAGCTGGTGACAGACCGCTCTGAAGAGGTGATGCTCTGTAGCTCAATAGAGCCAGGTATGGATCAGAGTCACTGTCAGCTGCTTTCTTTAGTTGCTTCAGAATATGAACCTCTTTTTCCGCTTGTCCGTTTGACTGTGGATAATACGGGCTTGATTTTACATGTTTAAAATTGTACTGCTCCGCAAGCCATTCTTTGCTGTTGAAGCATGGGACCTTATGGCTCATCAAAATGTGTGGAATGCCATGCCTGGTAAAAATTGATTTTGGATGTGTTATGACGCAGATGGACGATCTGTTGACGAGTTTGCTAGTGGCGCCATTGCAGAGAAGTTTGAGTAGTAATCAATTACCACTGAATAGTCTTTGCCTCTAAGAAGAAACAAGTCCATTCCTACTTTATGCCATTGTGCTATTGGTGACTCAGCTGCCACCATATGCTCTTTGCTCTGCTTGCTTCTGTGTTTCTGGCATGTTTCACAGCCACTTATAAATGTTTCAATGTCTTTGTTAATTACAGGCAAGAAAGCGGACTCTCTTGCCCTCCTTTTGCACTTTTAAATGCTGAGATGGCCTTCATGTATCCAGTGTAACATGTCCATTCTTAAAGCCTGCGGAATGACAATCCTGCGCCTTTTTAAAAGCAGACCATCCACAACACTAAGCTCACATCTGGCATGGTAAAATTGTGGACATGTACCAACTGGCCATCCCTCATCCATATTCCTCATGACATGTTGTAGCTGCACATCCTTTGCTGTAGCTTCTGCTATGTGCCCCAACTTCATAACGGACACAGCCAACACCATGTTTACATGACACTGTATGTCCTCGTCAGCTGCACATACACTTTGGCCAGCAGGTGTCCTGGATAGAGTGTCAGCGAGGATCAGATTTTTTTTCTGGAAAATAAATCAGTTCAAAATCAAACCTCTACATCTTCATCATTAACCGCTGTATCCGTGGATACAACTCATACGGGTTCTTTTTGATGATGGCAACCAGTGGTCGATGATCAGTCTCAGCTGTGAAAGATGGTAAGCCGTACACATTATGAAAACGCTCCAGACCAAACGCCAGTCCCAAGCATTCTTTTTTGATCTGAGCGTATCTGCATTCGGTTTGGTCATAGCCCTAGAGGCAAAGGCAGCTGGTTTCCAGTGCTCACCCTCAGCCTGGAGTACAACAGCACCAATGCCATCTTTGGCAGTTTGATCTTCTTGGTATGGTCATAAAATGACAACACTGGTGCAGTGGTCAGCGTGTTCTTAAGCTGCTGTCACTCGTGCTCATATTTAACTGTCCATTTAAAATCACTCTCCTTGTGCAGAACCTGATGCATGCATGATGTCCTTGATGTTAGATTGAGAATGAATTTGCCTATGAAGTTGACCATCCCCATGATGCATAACACTCCTGTATTGTCAATGGGTCTTAGCATATTCTGTATTGCTTGTATTTTGTCTTGACCTGGTTGAACATCACTTGCAGACAGTTTATTTCCGAGGAAGAGCATTTCTTCCACACCTAACTCACACTTATTTTCGTTGAGTTTTAGTCCATACTTTTGAATATGCTCCATCCACTCTGCAAAATCTCTCATTGTGTTCTTTAGCTGAGGACCCCCATATGATGATGTCATCAACGTAGACTCGAACTCCTTCCAAATCTTCAATAATCTGCTCTATTGCATAGTGAAATATTATAGTTGGATAGTGTATTCCAAAAGTCTGAGAAAACAGTGATGTCCGAAGGGAGTGGTAAAGGTGCAGTACCTTGCTTTCATCCAGCTTCAGCTGCCAGAAGCCTTGTGAGGCATCAAGCTTTGTGAAGTATCTGGTACCTGACATGTCACTATTTACTTGACACTGGGAGGATTTGATATACTCTTTTATACAAGTCCCAATTCTTCACAGGCTTTGTCACCAAGAAGAGATTCACGTCCCTCATTCACAACAAAAGAAGAACAGGTGGTGCACTTTTCCTTTTACTGTCATTCTAAGTCTGCATGTGTCCAAATATTTAATTGGCCGCCCATTGTAGTCTTTCAGTCCAAATCTTGTCCTCTTTATTTGTGGCTTATTTCCCATCGCATTTATGTCAGCCATGTTGATGAGATTCGCTTTTGCACCAGTGTCCAAATTTCACGGTGACTACGGTCCCATTTTTCATTAGTGTCAGGAACTGGTGGTGGAGGACCCAAAATGCAGGAGACCAGGCATGGTGACAGAAAATAAAAGATTTCATAACAAAACTGAAACTTGACAAAAACCAAAGAGTAACAAAAAGGTGATACAACAGAGCAGAGCAGATGACCTGACAAGGATGAACTGAAAACCAGACACTTAAATAGGCTGAGGGCAATTAACTAAAATGACAACAGCTGTGGATCACGACGGACTGGGAAACAGTGTGACTGAGGACAACTCAGAATATGACCAAAAACCAAACAACACCACACAAACCTTACAATTAAAAATAGCCCAGCTGCATGGGTTCAGATGACCCCAGATCCTCTCCTCTGACGACTGAGTTAGTGTCTGTAGTGTCTGTAAGGCTGAGAAACGTGAGATGCAGGTGGCCGTCTCATACTTCTCTCACTTCGTCTCTCCTTCATCCTTCGGTCGATGCGGGCAGCCAGCTCCGTCAGGCCGTTGAGAGCCGCCAGCTCATCCTTGATGGGGTCGTTGAGTCCACCATAAAAACTATCATACAGCGACCTCCACTCACAATCAGCAGAGAGCGTATGAAAGTTTACTGCATAATATTCTACGGATCTGTTACCCTGGAGTAAATGAGGCAACTGACGACCAGCCTCATGTGATGGAATGAGTGGACTGAACACCCGTCTGAGGGCAGTGGCAAATTGTTGGTGGGAGGAACAGATGTGAGACTGTCAATCCCATTCAGCGGTACCCCATTGTCCAGCTCTCCCCGAGAGCAGCGATACAGCAAAAGTCAGTTTTGAAAATTCAGAATGAAACATGAATGGTTGTAATGCAAAAAAAAAATATCGCACTGGGCAATAAATGTCAGACAGTGTCCAGAATCACCTGAAAAACGTTCTGGGGGAGGCATGCTGGCTTCCGGTGCGCCCTCCTGGGCTAGCTTGCTAGCTCCGGAAGGCCTGACAGCTTCTGAGGGGATATCGTTAAGGCGTTGAAGTATGTCATTCATACCTGCTGATAGTCCCACAAACCGGTTCTCATAACTGGACAAGGCCTCCTTTATGCCTGCTCTCCAGTCCTGGGTGCCCTTGGGGTCCATTGGCCAGTTCGTTCTGTTATGAATTAATGAGGACCCAAGTTAAGGCGCGCACAGGGTATAAAAAGGTTATTAGGAGACTTCCATAAATCCAAAAGTCCAAAGTCCAATTGAAGACTGCTGTTACGTCCTGCTGAGCTTGTGAGGAAGCGTGACGTCACAGATGGGGGGGGGGGTTCGTTAGAGGTGAGACAGCCGGCTCCGTGCAGACAGCAGGCTCTGTGCGTGAAAGACGAGAGAAGCAGACAGCTTTCATGAGCATCGGGAGTAGGGAGGGGAGGCTCCATGTGAGCGTTGAGAGTTGACAGACACCGGCTCCTTGCATGAGCGTCGAGAGTGGAGAGAAGCAGATTCCAAGCATGTGGGGCCAGTGGGAACAGAAATGCATTCCTTGTGCTGAAACCTGAGGTAAAACTAGGAGAGGAATCATGAACTGTCGAGAATGAGCAGACACACCCACGTCATATACCCCGGGACACAGCTGAAGCCATTTATTGATCAGGGAACAGGTGAATGGGAGAACGGCGGAAATGGGAAAACAGGGCCAAATCCTGACAATTAGCGGAGCTAACTAATTTATGTTCTCTAGTGGCATCATTTCCATTGTGTGAATTATTTTCTTGTTCACTTTCACAATATACAACTTAGGCCTGGGCGATAAATCGATTAAAGGAATTAATTCGAATTTTTTTGTTTACGGGCGATTTCAAAAATAACTAAATGAGTTTTTCTGTGGCGCATTTTTGGCTCCCCAGAGCTTCCGTAGCATTAGTTTCACACGGCGATATGGCACGCAACAAACAACACACGAAACAGCACGCGACAGTATGGCTACTGTGGGAGTGGGGAGTTTGTTCCCAAGAAAGGAATAAACTCATCTGTTGTTTGGAACTGGTATGGGTTTGCTGCCACAGATGTGGAGAAAGATACCCCCCATGCTGCTACATTTGCCTAAAGCCCATCGTAGTCAAAGGCGTGGCACGCGCTCAGTCCTCTTACGCACGCAGTTAATTGTTGTTATTTGTTAATAAAGAATACTGCGTTGTAATTATTACTTGTACCGGTATATTCATTTGCGACGCGGCCACCGTAGGATTTTGTATTCGGAGGAGGTGGCCGCGGGGGGGGGGTGACCGCGACTCCTGCTGCTTCATCATCTCCGTTGAGAAGGCGGGGTTTCTTACTTTAAAACCTTAGACCCCACATATGAGCTGTATTGTTAATCCTTTAGAACAGGGGGGTCAAACTCATTTTCACTGAGGGCCACATCAGCATAGTGTCTGTCTTCAAAGGGCCAGATATAACTTCTAAATTTAACTAAATGTCATGAAAAATAAATGGAACTATTCCTACTTATCTTTTAAAACTTTTTAAAGTGTCAATTACAGTTGCATAGAAAACATGTTTTCTTGTTACTCTACATAAATCCTTTTAAATTGTCTCTGCTTAAAACCCACATAACTCCATTAATGAAAGATCAGACTTAATAAAGAAAAATAACATAGAACTGCACTAGAAAGAACATGTATTATATGTGTAATATTTAGCAAAAAAAGGCTGCACACAGATTCAAGAATGAATCTGGGCCTCATTTATAAACGTTGCGTACGCACAAAAGAAGGCGTACGCCACTCTCTACGCAATAATTGATATTTATAAAAAGCAAACTTGACGGAAAAATGTGCGGTCCTTCACGCAAGCTCTGACCCAGGCCTACGCACAAAAACGGGTGAAATGAGAAACGGCAACACCGTCGGCAGATGGAAGAAACACGTGAAAGTGA
>CM043728.1:3000009-3133483 GCA_023969325.1 Oryzias curvinotus | reverse complement strand
CAAACGAAAATTACAACAGAAATTCAAATGAACACATATTGATGGAATGAAAAGTGAAATATGCTCTGCAATATTGGCATGTTGAGCAATTCATCCTCATAAATAATATAGTTAACAGAACGAAATAATGTACAAAACTGAGATTCTCGTAAATGTATCTGTCTGGCGGAGCAGATATAGGTGCAATTAGACAGACAGACAGACAGACGGACGGACGGAGTAAAACATTTCTTCATAAGCTACGGAATTATGGTATTCATGCATATGGCCTTTATATATTGTTTTGATAAAACAATGTATGGCGTATGTCTGAACCATTCAGAAAGCAACAAGAAATTACATTTGCGCTGAACAATTTCCCATTTCCACGTCAATTATTACCGACATCTGTAGCTTGTCAAATGCAATTAAATGGATGGAAATAAAATGCCCCATCACAATGCATAATGACGCACAATGGCTGATCTTGCGCTCTTAGAAGATGTGGCAAATGGAAGAATTCGGAGTGACAGCAAGAAGACTTGCTGCCAAACGAGGATGAGTAGCTTATGAGCCGGTTCCCACTTCCTCGAGCCATCCTGTTGGACCTGTGCGGGCTTTTGGGCATCTGGCCCGTCGGTGTCCCCCTCCGCCTCAGTCACCACTCCACTAAATAGGGATTCCCCAATAATTGCCGCCAGTCTTTCATCAAAAGGGGTCAGCTCCGGTGTCCCCTTTCCCCCACCCGTGGCAGACACACTCTAGCGATGGAGCGCTAGACATTTTTTTGCCTCGACTTTGATGTCCGACCATTTCTTTTTTATTTTTTATTTATTTATTATTAATGCTACAGCTTTACGGCGTCTGCCACCGTTTGCCACTCAAGTGCCTTTTCGGCATTAGTAATGCCCACACTGTGCCCTCCAAACATCATTTTTCTCCTCTTTTCCACCTCGCCAACGATAACTTCTACTTCACATTGAGTGAAGTTACGTTTTTTTGATTTCCTCTCTGTGTTTGCCATGATTTCACAATCAATGAATATTAACTTGTGGGCGTTTCACTGACTATTTATGGGCAACTATGGGCGTGTCATGAAGCTACAAAAGCTGCGCAGCATTTAGAATTGATTGTGATTTATTAAGGGAAAAATCCGTAGGATGTGCGTGCGCACGGTTTTATAAATCCAAATATTTCTGTGCGTACGAACGTCCTATGTTTCATCCGTACGCCACTTCTGACGCAAATCCTACGCAAAGTTTTATAAATGAGGCCCCTGGTCACTAAATCCAAACAAGCAGTTAATGCACAAAAGCCGGCGACCGCTGAAAGTCTGTGGTTCAGGTCTCCGACATGAAGGCAGAATGTCAGAAACAAAAAGTCAGATCATAAAGGGCTTGTCTGCCCTTGTCTGTCCATCGTTTATGCTCTAGTAAACTTCACCAGAACAGACAGATGTTTAGATTTCTAAAAAGACAGATTATTGCTCTCTTCTGAAACGACACATCTAAAGACAGAGCTGCGTACAGAAAATAAACGTTTCTTTTTTTTCTCTTTCGATGCACTGTGCTAATTCTGTCATACATATTTGATTTTCCAACCCCTGCAGTGACCTTAGATTAAATAATAAGAGTAGGTCAGAGGCCTTCAACAGAAACATCTTAATGTTTGTGCTGAGCAAGCACACAACACAGCTGGAAGAGAGGCTGCTCCCCTCAGCCCTTCATTTCACTGAAGAGGGCAGGAGGGCAAAGTGGGACCTGAAAATGGGTAAGCAGTTTTAACATGCAGTGCAATGACTCTGTCTGTTCTGATTTCCATCAGGTCCTCAGAGCTCTGATGGCACCTCAGACTCTGGCCCTTCTTTCAAGGCACTGATGTGGGTCAAAAAGGCTGGTTGTGCTTCTAAACTCTCAGAAAAAGTCCCTTCATTTCCCTTTTCTCTCTTTGTTTCCTTGAGTGTGTTAGCAAATGAAGAAATGAGAGAATTAGGACAAATGTGAATTCAAGTCATTCTACAGAAAGAATGCAGCAGCGGCTGAATACCAAGCCACTCCAAGATCAACTATAATAAGTAATAATAAGTACTTTATTGATCCCTCAATGGGGAAATTCTTCTCCGCATTTGACCCATCCCCTGGGGGAGCGGTGAGCTGCAGCCTAACTGCGCTCGGGAGGCAGTAGCACTAAGGGCCTTGCCTAAGGACCCTCACTGGGTGATTGCTCAGTTGACATGGTAATTGCGTCAGTACTCAGTACCATTGTTTATTCCCCTCTGGGAATCGAACCCTGGATCCCTGCGTGGTAGCCACTCACCTTACCAACTGAGCCACCCAGCCGCAAAGGGAGAAAGATTGACAAAGGGAGAAAGATTGACAACAAAAGGTTTAGCTGCGCTTCATCCGCAGGGCATCCGGTCGGTCCTGTTTGTGCTCCAAAGCTTTCTCTGGAGCGAAACACCATCTATGCGTGACGTAAAACCAGAGCAGTAGTGACACACAATCGGAATGAGCCATTTACATGAACAACGATCGGATCAGCAATCGGTATAACCACCTATCTTGATCGGAAAGAAATTTTGATCCGAACGAGTCTGATTGGGGCAGACTATTCCAAATGGCGTGTTTACATGACGCATTTTCTTTCCAATCAGGCGTTCTTTCCGATTACTTTAGCCCATGTAAACAGAGCTACTGTGCTGACCCCTCCAAGCAGTCAAAGAAAAGGCTCAACTTCTGCTTTAGCGTTGTGACTGCAGAGAATTGTGGGATTGGTTTTCAATCTATGCCTTCAGAAGAAATAGTTCTTTATGGAAAAGAAGCACTGGGGTGTCGTTCCTCAATAATTTGCTGAAGGAGACACTTGCAGGTAATTTCCTTCATGGAGGATCCTTCCTTTTCACAGGAGAATCTGTTTAGATCAACCAGCTTAAACAGAAAAATCCTTCTGAGAAAGTTTCATCATTTGTTTTCAATTTAAACAAAAATTAATCAGCATAATGTATAGTTTAATCATTACATTGCATTAACAATTGATACTTCTTTAGAACAGTGCCTTGAACCGGGACTGTTCGGCACTGTAGGAAGTTTTAATTTGGGAAAACTCTTGGATTTTCTCCACCACATCTGACTCATTCTTGACGCATGTCAAGTCACTCGATCACATGTCAAAAATCCATCTGCCACTTTCTTAAAGTAGCTGGGCCAACCGCTAAACTCTAACCTTAAAGCTTTCTAACTTTAGCCTCGTAAAGACCGTTATTATCTGACATTAAATCAATGGCCGGAAAAAGGTTGGAGACCCCTGATTAGGAAGAAATGTTCTGCAAAAAAGTTTGCAAATAGTGTTAGTGGTTTCTGTAACAATGAGATTAACTCTTTAAATGTTTTTCATGAATTTCCCTTTTGTTTTTTGTTTTTTGTCAGTCCAGCTGTTAAAAAACCTTAAAAATACTTCAAACCTTAATTCTTTTTGACCTTGAATTTCAGATACAAGATACATCTTTTTATTAACAGTAAGAGGTAAGACATGATACTGAACTGAACCGGGAAACAACACAGCACCTATATATTGTGTTTCAGCAAAATGTTCACGGGCCCTGTTTTAAGACTTTGGGGGGTGCCAAACCCCCCCTTTTTAACTGTGGATGAGCCCCACATGACAGACCGAAACGTTTTCTATGAGGAAGAATTACAACAAAAATATTGGTTCATCAAAATATATTTTCATCTCCTTTATGACAGTATTTCAGTTCAATTTAATTTTATTTAAATAGCTCAACATTGTTCTTTCAACGGGCTTCATATCGGTAACTACACAAAGGCACATGTGCAGAGGGATCCTTTATGATCCTTTTGCATTGAAGACTATTTCCTCTGTTTTGTGTTGCCATGATAAACCTCTGGAGGCCCCATCACCAAACTGTATGCAACAGCCACACGTGCTGTGACTGCTGTTGTCAGGATTAAAGCACAGACAAATGGCGAAGTCCAGAGGAAGTGGATTTATGTCATCTAATGACCTTCTTACATATTTATTTTTATTTTTCTGCTGCCTAATCCGTTTAGATTTGCCTGCATGAAGAGAGAAAAAATCAATAAGTCCACGGAAATGGGAAAATAACTGTGCTGGTCACCATTAATTATGATCGATGCACATTGATATAACACGACCGCTTGGTAAAAATGAGGGTGCATCGGTGCAGAGAAGAACCACACAGCCAGGAGAACAAGGGATGTGCAGTATAAATGAACCTCTGCTGACAGGAATAGACATTTTCAGAAAAAGAGAACATTCTCTATTAACACTTTAGAATTATGATCTCACCTTTCAGGACTGCTCATTCCCCTTTGCTGTAGCTTTAAAAAATAAAAAATAAACAAAAATACAAAAGAAAGACAGACCGCTTAAAAGTATTCCCTGGGTAAATGTTGCATTTCTAAGGAGATAGAAGGCTGTGGGAGCAGGAGAAAAGTGTGAGCTAAAGGAGAAAATGCCAGCTGTCATCTGTGGAAATGCCAGAGGAATAAGCAGGTTTAACATCTCAGAGAGGTTTCAGTCCAACGCTAACATTCATTCATCATCAAGCTATTCTCACCAAAGATACATTAGAAAACCCAGAACTTGAAATCACCACATCACATTATAGCAAAAATTGTCTTTGTTTCTCTTCATATATTTTTTTAAATGACAGTGTGCATCGGACATTGTTTCAATTTTGCGCACTTTGCAGGGAGAAAAAAACAAAAATGGTCATACAGGAATATACGTGCAAAAAATGAGAAAAGTTGTGGTCGTTACGTGAAAATTTCACAGATGTATCACGAATGAACAACGTTAAAACCACGGAAGAAGTATGAACAAACCACGCAAAGAGCACATAAACCTGGGCTTAATTTGGACTGCTTCACTTTCACCTTTTTTGACACTGGGCAAAAATCACATCCTGTCAGCACCATTGTCAGCACCCGCCATTGGCAATGCTTTGTTTTAATTAAACAGTCAGATTCCCATGAGCAGCACCAGTTAAGTGCTAAGTTAGCTACTAGGCACCAGCTGAGGCAGTGAACCCCCGGCGGGAGCCGGAACTGGGGATATCTGCATAAAGGGCCTGACGCTCGCACTGGGAGAGCCCAACGCAAGGCCCCGCCCCAGAGGAGCGCCCACAACACCAGACGAGCACCTCATCACCACCCAAGAGTTCTGGGCATCCCCCCGTCGACCGTCGACTTTTGCCAACATAAATCTGTCAAGGGTTACGAACAGATACAACATCTCTGAGGAGACTTGGGAGCCAAATGAAGAAATCCATTCATTTATTGTATTTTTGTTGCTATTGATGAAAGCACCGACATTACAGATATATATACAGCTGTGCAGATTTATTAGAGGTGTTTAAGAGACCGTCACAGCAGAGTTTATTTAGTTGATAGACAAAACAACAGCTGATGACACAGTAAGCTCTCTAGTTTCTGCACTGGACGATGTTGAAGTGAACTGGTCACATGATGTCAGTCTGGTAACTGATGGCGTCCCATCAAAGGTCAGGAAGAAGGCAGGTGTTGCCACTAGTGATGCACGATATTGACTTTTTACAACCGATACCCGATATTTTCCTGCCTCTTGTAGTCGATACCGATATTCAACCAATAATTTTTCTAAATACTTTAAAATACTTATAATTAGTAAGTACAAAGTAACAACGAATGGCTCTTATGTTTTCAACAAATTTGCAGAGAGAGTGCTAGCGCACTAGCTCCTTGCTAGCGCTAGCAATGAGCTTACTGCTTAGTTTTTTTAACCTCTCTTAGTTGATCCAACTCAGTGGGGAGTTTTACTGCAGCAAATCCATGACAAATATAATAAAAGCAATTATAAGAAAAAAGAAAAACTTCTTCCCAAAAGGACAGACATAACATGCAAAGACTGAATGCAGAACCATGGATGATATACAGATACAGAAAAAAGTTTAGTGTTGAGATGCATGATGGGAATTGCTTCTATATATATATGGAAGCAAAAAAAAAGATTACTGAACAAAACATTCAAAAGTCTGCTTCTAATCAGGATTCAGAAACATGTTTATTCTTTATTCATCATCTGCTCGCTGGTGGATCTCACCTGTATCAGTCAAGGAGGTGATGGACAGCTGCTGGTTTTGATGGTGGTGGTTTTGTTGCAGGCTCAGCATTGTCAGAAGTTTGTTAAACTAAAGGATAATTACATTTTCCTGTTAATTAAAGCGAGGAAATGTAATTTTGCAAACTTTCATATCACAATTATCCACAAATAAAAACCACGAAAATCCTGTTTTCTTAAAGTCCCACTCTGATCATCTTCTGATCTTCTTCTTTTATTTTCAAAGTGGTCTTTTAAATATGATTCTTAACCAAAATCCATAAAATCTGTGTCGTTTTCTAGAACATAGTTTCTGCAGAGCAGCAGGAGTTCAGCAGAAATTCACCTCTGAGTTGTGGGCGAGCTCACCCCGACTTCCCATCATCCCTTTGTTTACATTCTCTCCCACTAGCTTACAGCCCCCCACAACCCAAGCAAACATTAGTGGTGCAAAAAAAATGGTGAGCAATATCAGAGCTATCCAGCTGTACAGTTTAGATCCAGATTCCAGCTCAGATGGGGAAAACAAAGACCTTCAAGTATTCATTTGTCTGCAGGTGGATGCCTGGGGTGGAGCAGGAAGCTTGTGGCCCGCCAAATGTAGTTTGTACATAACAACTACAAGCTTTTCCAATGGAAGTTGTTCCTCTTCCCCGGATTCACAAAGATTTGAATAAAGAAATACTCAGAAATGTTGTTTTGAGCTTAATTTTCTTTATCTATGTCCTCCATCATCCGAAAAGTGCTACAAGAACATGTTAGAAACACCAAAAGCACAATTTTCATGGGAGTGGGTCTTTAAGAAGTTTAAAAAAAAACTGAACCCAAATGAACTCCTGATGTGAGGGTAAAAGAGCCAGATAGCTTGTGCCGTTTTCCTAGTTCCATCCATCTTTTCTGCCTGCAAAACTGCAGCAGCTGTGCTGAGAATGAAAAGTGGAGAAGTCGGGTGCAGCTGTGGAGCTCAGATTGAGCAGGGAGGAAGGGAAAGGGTGAAGCAAGAGATAGCAGGAGTGACAGCGTAGAGATGAAAATGTCCAAAAAACTGACCTTCAGCTGAAAGAGAAATTATTTTTTCAAGATCTGTGAGGAAAAACCAGGAGATTTTCTTCTTAAATTAAGCTTCATGGGAAATGTAGTTTTAGTCAGAATTAAAGAGTGTTTCTGACACACATTTATTGCCTATTTTTGGGACACAAGGTTTAAACGTTGTGGTTTTTTCTTTCTCTATCTCCTGTGCAGTGGTTAACACCTGCAGCTCCACTGTTAGACTGCTGCCCGCTCTGGAAATTCTGTTGGAAATTCTGTAAATTCTGTGACCTGAACATAGAACTTTATCTAGGCGTTCTCTAGAAACACCAGCAACTGTGATGCTGGAGGACTCTGAAGTTCTGCCTTCCTATTTAGAAATAATTCTTTCACATTCGACTCTGCATCAAACACCATCTGATCCCTGCCAGTCAACTCCATGTTCCATTGGTAATCAATGGAGGCTCAGAGACATTATTTGATTAGTATGCAAATATTCTCATTGTGTGGCAACTGGACTCCAAAGCTACAGGAGGTGCAGGGAACTGGGAGCTGAGGGAGGCTCTGCAGAAAAGCAGAGATGACCCAGAGGGAAGAAGAGGGAGAAAGGTCTTGGGACGCTTGCAAAGAAGTTGATACATGTGGAAGCAGCTATGGAAGAAGCCATTTTGAGAAATTGCGATTGGTGAGAAGCTGTGGCTCCAACAACTCCACATGACACGCTCAACTTTTGATCAGTCATGTGATGCTGTGGGACCTCTAGTGGTGCCCGCCATGCAGTGCCCAAGGCAACCACTTCCTACCAAGAAGGACATTGTCATCCGGTTGTGGTTATGTGACTCATTTCAGTGGTCCCCAACCACCGGGCCGCGGACCGATACCGGGCCGTGGGACACTTGGCACCGGGCCGCGGAGCGGTTCCAGGCCGCGGGAATTTTTGCATCGGGACGCACAGAAAGAAAAAATAATTTCCATTTTATTGTTTTTTTTTCCGACAAAAACGTTTTATTTTGAAAAGTGACCGGATTCACTTTGTTACATCTGTCACACTTAACGCACGTCAAAGTCGCGACACCAAACATCAGGTGATAAACCCCACTAAAATTAAACCCAAACAACCAAAATGAGCAAAAAACAAACTTCTTTGCAAAGTTGCTTTGACAAGGGGAAAATTATAATCATTATTGTTATTATCATTACTAAAGAGAAAATACCATCCCCGGTCCAAAATTAAATTAAATTACATTAAATCTGTCTTGCGTTGCACCTCAACCCCCCCCCCGGTGCGTTGTGGCCGAGCCTGGTCGGGCCATGTTAACAACAACCCTTGTGGGCCCCTCTTCTCTCCGGGGTGCCCCCCTCCGGGGCGGGGCCGGCTGTCCCCTGCCTTGCTCCTTCCTGGACCAACCGTAGGCCGGGTGGGTGGCTGCCTGGAGTGCGGAGCGGGTCTCCCTTGGGGGGTCCTGGCTCGTACCTGGGGTTGGGGCGGGGGGATACCCAGAACTCCTGGGTGGTGACGAGGTGCTCGTCTGGGGCTGTGGGCGCTCTTCTCGGGTGGGGGCCTGCGTTGGGCCCTCCCGGCGCGGCGGGGGGGCTGCTCCCCTGGTTGGGCTGGGGCGGCGCTCTCTTCCCCCCATGCCTCCCTGCTCTCTGGCTCTGGGGGCCTCGTGGTGGTCCTGCTGGCCCTGGCCTGGGTGGTGGGTGTGATCGCCCGGGGGGTGGTTGTTCTCTGCCTGCTGCCTGGTGGCGTTGGGAGTTCCGGCTGCCGCTGCTGCTGCGGCGGGGGTCTTGGTGTGGGGATGGCTGGTCGCCCCTCCCTCCTTCTTTTCACATTCCACCATTCATTTAGAAGAACTTAAACACTCACCTGAGCACAGGTGTTAGCTCACCTTTACACTAATAATCTGCATGATTGAATGAATGAAATGTTTCACATTGGTTGGTTTAGGGGCATAAGTATGCGTGTGTGAACAATATCTGTATTGTGTGCATGTTTTGTGTACATGTTGACATGTAGACATCTTTACAGTTAACAGGTGTGTTTATAACATCTGAATGTGTGTGTGGACAGGCCCCGCCCTTTGAGATTTGTATTACACTTGAACCTTACCGTAATGATAAACATCCAGTAAAGTTGTTGCTTTAGGCTGCTTCATGGTTCTACCCCCCCCCCCCTCCTATTATCACCCTCCTCTCCCCTCCTCTCCTCCCCTAACATCCTCTCTCTTCTTCCCTCCTTTCCTTTTCCGTCCGGTCCAGCAGCAAAGATTTTCTAATATGATGGAATTTAATAAAGTTTGGCCTCAACTACAAAAGGGGTTTAGTCAGACATTCCTCTGGTTTGTCTGAAGATTAATAACCCCTGTTGTTAAAGCAAAATATGTCCAACACAAGAGGCCTTCAGCTCTCATCTGTTTGCCCAGCTGTTGGACAGGACAAGTTAAAAAAAAAAAAAAAAACTGTCTTCCCCCCCCCCCCCCCCCCCCCCCCCCCCCCCCCCCCCCCCGGTCCGTGGTAAACGTGCCTTGCGTTGTACCGGTCCACGGTGACAAAAAGGTTGGGGACCACTGACTCATTTGATTTGAAAAAATGTTTCTATTACAGTTTTGTGAAATATATCAATTTCGATAAACCTCAATAACCACCTCCTCCAAGCCCCAAAACTTTTTTAAAATGTATTTTCATAGTCAGTAGAGATGCAGCTTTGGACTGACCCTCCATCAGCGTTTAGGCTCTGACATTTGTTCCTCTGTGGTCCGAGCTTATCCCACCAGCATGAAAGATGTCATCAGCCCAGAAACTAACTGCCAAAGACTATGGAAATAATATATTCGCATTTCTAAGATCTCTTCTTATTGAAATTCGTTGAACTCCTAAGTGGGTCAAAAGTAACCCACGGGCGGCCGTGGTGGAGCGGTAGGGCGGTCGACTCATGATCGTAAGATTACAGGTTCGATTCCCGCCTTGCACGCGCATGTGTCGAAGTGTCCTTGGGCAAGACACTGAACCCCACCTTGCCTCTGGTGGGAGGTTGGCGCCAGTGTTCGGCAGCGGAGCCACCACCAGTGTGTGAATGTGTGTGTGCATGGGTGAATGGGACTGTGACTGTAAAGCGCTTTGGGCATTCGTAAGAAGGTAGAAAGTGCTATATAAGTATACGCCATTTACCATTTACTGTGGCGAAACATTCTTTCATGTTTGTACTAAAAGTGAGATGATGATGAAGTTAGGGTAAGGATATGAAAAACATTGTTTGTCTTAATCAGATCAACATCATTTTGCTTTAAGTCAGTGCGGAACTGAGTCCTGTTTGTGCTCGTCCCAGAGTGGACAGGACTCCGGTCCTGTGGAGGTGCTCAGGTGTCACCATCTACCAGTGACGGCGTGCATGATGCTCCAGACAGATCTGAGGACCCTTCAGGGCTGCAGTGCTCCTTCATTTAGCCTGTGATGTACTGTCAGTCCTTTTGAACACATTCGCCTTTTCTCCAACCTCTCTACAGCCTTGAGAGCAGCACACTGCAGCTCTTCATCAGAAATACCATCGCGTATGTCTGCATGCAGCAGGAGAAGAGCTTCTGCTTGTTTCCTGCAGGCATTAGACCTTGAACAAAACTGACCTCGCTCATGGTCATTCTCTGGAAACCTCAGTTTAATCTAATTTTTTTTTAATGGAGACAAACATGTCCCTGGAACAGTGTAAACATGTCCTCAGCGGTGCTACAAGGCTGGCAATTGAGGCCTGATAACCTGTGATTCAGCAGCGGAGGGAGCAGCTCAGGAAAGAAAAAGCAAACCGAGGGAGGAAGATTGCTGATGAACACGGTCTGTGTGAAGATGAGGAGGATACTGACCTGAAGACACAATGAAAGTGAAAGAAACAAAGCTGAGGAGAAAAAGATGTGCTTCCTGAAGACTGGTGAGCAGCAGAGCGTTTGCAAGCAGAGGTCAGGTTTACTCTCCATACATACATTTGCTCACCTCGGCATGCAAGTTCCTTCACCTTCCTGATCTCCATGTTTACATTGTATTTAGCAGTCTTTGCATGATCAGTGCCACCTAAATGATCAATGCCCTCAACCCTCATGATCTAACTATATGCACAAGAAAAAGGGGTAAAAAGGTCATTCAGTCCCTTTACAGAGCAGCTGACACTTCAGTCTGAGCCCACCCCAACAAAGAAAAGAGTTTTTAAAGGAAAAGTCACAGAAACACATCTGTAAATCAAAATTATTCTGGATCATTGATGTGTCTCCAAAAACAGTTTATTGTTTTCTTTATTTGATCTAAAACTCCTCCTTCCAGTTCAAAAATGAAATAAGCCCGTATTCCACTGGACTCCAAAAAGTCGATACATGGGTGTTTGCCAGAGCCAGTTTCTACATCATAGCACCCTAATCTGGATTTTTGTTTTGCATTTAGAGAAGTCTCAATATAAAAAATGTAGGCTTTCTTTTTGTTTAAACAATTGACACATTCTTTATTTTAGCCACAATTTTTATAAGGGCCATGCAGCTGCAGTGAAGTGGCACAATGACTAGTTACTTATAAATATGCAGCACCAAAATGTACCTCTCTGATGACCTTTACTTCTGGATTAACAACTAGCTAAAAAAAATCTACAAGGCTAGAAAGATATTGAATCTAGAGAGAGTAAAATAACTGCACTTTGTGAAGACACAGAGACAAGTCTGCAGTCCAGTCTTTCACGTCCATATCAGGGACCTGGACTGAGTGAGTGTGACGTCACCCATAGAAAATGGTTTACTTACGGCTCCAACAAAAAGAAGACAATTCAGTCGCCTTTATTTTGCAATACAGACGCCGCCATGTTACAATGTCAGTAAGTAGCGTTTGGTTCAAGTCAGTCCATTGTTTCTACGGCAACCACTCTGGCTCATCAGGAGTGAGGAACTACACACCCCTCCCACTTGAAAGCAGGCTTGGGAGAATCTGTCAATCAAATGTTTTGACGTGAGACCACCTACTTCTATTGAATCATCTGATTGGTCAGTTTATAACTTCAATAACTCGCAATAAAGAGAAAATATCATGAAGAAAAGATTAATAAGAAGATGTTAAAGAAATGTAAGAATGGTTATTCTGACCTATATGATTGATTAACACCTGTTTATTTCTCTAGAAGTCTATGGAAGTTTGGCTACTTGGAGCCAGCGGTACTTCCTGTTTGGAACACCAGGGAGGAGGAGTCACTCAGTCCAGTTCTCAAAGATAGTCAATAAACAAAGCAATAGCATATAAAACTAAAGCTTGTGTTCTACTTGATTAGTAAATATTAGTCCCAGATGTGCCAGAGTCGAGAAAAAATGTAAACGTTGTAAAAATGCTATTTTTTAAATTACATTATAAACACGATTAAAACCAATTTTTTAATGGTAATATTTAAATATTTTTCAATCAGATTAATGAATATAAAGATGATAAGTGGTTTAAAACACTATGGGAGTTTTTGTTTTATAAGCCACTATATTCTGACTGTCTGATGCAAACATACCGTGATTCTGATTGTAAGGTTTTTTAATTTTTCCGTAATAAAAGCTCCTTTCTGAAGAATCAAAACCAAAAAAATGTAAGCAAAGCATATTTTTAAACAAAGCTCTGAAAGAACCTGAACCATGAACTAGAAATGTATAAAAAGAGCCATTTTCAGTCATACGAAAACTCTTGCAGTAGAATACATTTATTTTCACATACTTAATTTACATCTTAGTTGGCATTCGCAAACTTTGATTGGCATAAGGCTCCGTACAATTCCATGAGATAACTTCCATAAACTTTAGGGTAAAAACCCCCGAACGAAGCCCACAGGTGGAAGCCGGGGAGGAGGGTGGGGCGACGAAAGCGGCGCTGCGGTAAGAAAGAGAATGAACGCTGCACACCTGGACTTAAATAGGAAGCTGAACAGGTGAGTTAATTAACTACCGCCCTAGGGGGGAAAGAGACTGCCAAGTTTCCGGTGCCTGAAATGCGAATACATTCGCTATTTTCAGTCATACGAAAACTCTTGCAGTAGAATACATTTATTTTCACATACTTAATTTACATCTTAGTTGGCATTCGCAAACTTTGATTGGCATAAGGCTCCATACAATTCCATGAGATAACTTCCATAAACTTTAGGGTAAAAACCCCCAAAACCAAAGATCATCAAGAAGAGAGAAGAAGAAAGAATGTAAATGTATAATCAGTGTGTCATAAGATGAGGTGTGTTTTGGCGGCATTCCATTTTCATTTCATTTCATTCCATTTCCAAGTAAGACTGCTATGTGTGACCCGGCACCTTTGACCGTTGGGCCGCCCCCTTCTTTCCATTTCTTTTATCCGAGTTCAGCGCTACAAAGGGGACATACTATCTAATGGATCTGCTATGTGTGACCCGGCACCTTTGACCGTTGGGCCGCCCCCATTCGAGTACAGCGCCTCGAAGGGGACACACTATCTAATGGATCTGCTATGTGTGACCCGGCACCTTTGACCGTTGGGCCGCCCCCATTCGAGTACAGCGCCTCGAAGGGGACACACTATATAATGGATCTGCTATGTGTGACCCGGCACCTTTGACCGTTGGGCTGCCCCCATTCGAGTACAGCGCCTCGAAGGGGACACACTATCTAGTGGAACTGCTATGTGTGACCCGGCACCTTTGACCGTTGGGCCGCCCCCGTTCGAGTACAGCGCCTCGAAGGGGACACACTATCTAGTGGAACTGCTATGTGTGACCCGGCACCTTTGACCGTTGGGCCGCCCCCGTTCGAGTACAGCGCCTCGAAGGGGACACACTATCTAGTGGAACTGCTATGTGTGACCCGGCACCTTTGACCGTTGGGCCGCTCCCGTTCGTGCCCACTAGGGGAACATACTATCTGCAAAGAGAGAGAGAGAGAGAGAGAGAGAGATTGAGAGCCAAACAAAGAAAACGAAACAAAACAGGGAGCCAACATAAGAATCACTCATACCTAATTTTTTAAGAACATAAATCCCCATCCGCAAAACGTTGTAAGGACTATAATTTGAACCGCCAAGAACAACCCGAAGCTTAATTGGAGTAATTGAGTTTAGAAACCAAAATTTGAGCTCCATCGCATACTAATACACTTTAGAACATCCTAAATTTTGAGGCTTCCACCTGGCAATATCCAATAATTATCCAAGAATTTACATTCATTCTACTGCCAACATGATGATTGATTTAAGTCAGAAGTGTCATGGGAACGTAGGGGAGGTCCACCGCCCCATCACTTTCAGTTCAGCAATAGGTACGTTGAGCAGTCATCGTGGCAACACCAGATCAAGGAATGCAGGGGTGTCATCATTCGCCAGAAATGGGGAAGCAGGCCAGAGAGCAGGGACTCGCAGGCTCAGGATGCGATGCATAGATAAAATACAAAACCAGTATTAGTCCCAGCAAAGAACATATATATAAAACCTAGAAACTGATTAGTTTATCCACTGATTAAGATGAATGGAATAACAACAAGGTTAAATTTATTAGAAAGTTAAGGAAAGTCCCATTGTGGCTTCATCGCACCATAGAAACCACCCGTATCACAAATTCCAGCAGTGAATTGATAGTGAAATACAGAACCTGCACAATATCTTAACACCAATTTTATATACACCAATTGTAAAGAAGCAACCTTTGACAGTTCCAGAGGGACGCACCTTCAGAAGGTCATCGAGAATTAGGTGATGGGATGGGTAACCAAGGGCCAAGGAGATCGTAGATGAGGAAGGTCCACGTCCCACGTAGCAATGGATTGCAGCTCGGCTGAAATTTGATTCTCATATTTGATATTAGTGGTTCTCAAATAGGTGGACAACAAAACACAGACTGCCGAAATTTTAGCCAAGGGCGTCTGGAGATCCATAAGGGATCGTAGGTTTTGATAGTTAGACTGAACCTTAGATTTTTAGAGGCGGAGCATAACAAGCCTCTACATGTAGATGCATCTAGCCAAGTGTCATCTGCTTAAGCAGGGCAGATAGAAGACTGGCTTGCGGACACAAGAATTAACTCTTGAACTAAGCTTTAGAGCGTAAAAAATGGAGTTTCTACGGTCAGGGTTAATTTGCTTATGGTGTTATTTAAATACTACCCAAGACAACCGATGAAACACAAGACTATTATCTCACTCTTTAATTAAAGAGCCTTAATATAAACTCCATGGCTAAATTCTCATAACCACACGATCTTTAAAACCATTAGAGCCGTGGATTCTGGCGGCCGGACGTACACAAACCGCTCTTATAAATCTTTCCCCCCAAAAACTAGAGGGCCCAGCCACAGAAGAACAAGCGGAGGGAGACTGAAGACACGACAGGCATCATCTTCACAAGACCTCTAAGCATTGAGAAGGACAGGCTACAAAACGGAAGACGTGAATATCCAGAACAGGAACATGGGGCCCAGGATCAAACTACCCGGAACAAGAGCACAAGATGAATGGATGACCGTGGGACCAAAGCCAGAGCAGAACCAGGTGGGCCGATCATTGAACAAACAGCCATCAACCAAAGAATGAAACAAAGTACACGCTGCATAAAAGCGAGAGATGGCATAAAGGGAGAGGCATGCACCAATGAACCATCCAGATCCAGAAGAAGAAAACAAATCCGGACGGGCAGAGGACCATACGGCGCAGACAACGCGGTAACCCAGATCAGAAAATGAAAGTAAGCCGCAGAGATGCAAAAGACAAGGCATACAGAGGAACATTGACGCAGAGAAAACATCAAAACGCGCAAAACGAAGGGGAGCCCATAGCCTACCCAAGTCCAGTACAGGGCTTGTGATAATACAGTTTATAGCATGAGGACCGCCATGACAGCAGAAAGGTCAACCGATAAACAAATCGAGCGCCGACTGGATGCCGAGAGACTCCTCCGGGAGGCAAAGAGGCAGGACACTGAGAACATCAGTGATAACAGCCATCCCCAGCCACAAATCGCGTCCGGAGTAAAACGTGGAGAAGGCATGGGCAGCCGAAGTAAAAATAAACCAATCCGTAAGGCGCACGAGGAATCAGGCCACTGACGCCAAAAAAATGACTACGACGACAGGCGCCAACAGGACCGAAACAAGTTCCAACCATGAACACATCCAAGGGCCACCCACAGTGGCAGGCCTAGAATGAACCATACCGTGAGCGGGCGGAGGCGACGAACGAAGATCGCCGAGTGAATCAAACAAGCCACAGACGTTGCATAAAAGAGACAAATCAAAAGTAAATCCACAGAGGAGAGAGGGGTCCAAACAAGAACAAACCAAACGCTGAGTAAACCACCAAATGCACAGCAGCCACAACAGAAACACAAAACAAAGAGAGCCACCAAAATAATAAAGCCAGCGTTGATTAAAGACAGGCAAAATTCACATTCGGCTCTTATCTAGGAGCCGTAGGAGCCGAGTCTTAGCCGGATGGCTAAGACAGAGAGACTCAGGAGGAGTTTCTACCCCCATGCCATCAGGCTCTTAAACGGTAACTCTACGCGTGTACCTTAATTATTTAAGTCTTCAGTCCACAGTCATGCACATTATTTTGCATTCCATATTTAATTCTACAATACACATACTGTACGTATTTCATCGTTACATAGTTTTACTTATGTATATCATGTATATTTTACAGAAATAAATGACGTACATTTCCTGTACGGTTTTCCTTAATTATTGCGCTGTCCACAGAGCGGACCTGGGTTACATTTCACTACTGGTTGTATTTGCGAAATACAACTTCGTATGCAAAAATAAAAAATCCTAAAATCTTAAATAACATACAGCAACAGATAAAACGGCGAAAGCCACAACTAATTCAGCCAGCATGAGAACCTGTCCAGACGAGGACCACCAGCCCTGAACCACAGGAAAGACCCCACAACCCCAAAAACAATAACAGGATGCAGAGCCACAAAACATGAAAACGAGTCAGGTAGACCACAATGACAAAGAACATAAAACTACAATACCCAGAGTCCTCAGGGGCGTGACGTCACATACAACCGGAACAATAATAAGGAAACAGAAACGCAGTAGAAAACACAACAGAAAAACACAGGGAAAAGACCGCCTGGCCGCTCACCGCAATGATACAAACGGCCACAGCAGAGGAGAAGGCCTGAACAGCCCCCGATCTAACGCCGCTGCCAACCGAAACACCGCGAAACGCTCACCCGCCGCAGCGACGCGAACACGCCGGCGCCGCCACCCGGCCGATGAAACGCCGCGGAAGGAGAAACAAACGCGGCGAAATGAAAACCCCCCACATCAGAAAAAGTGGGAGCACCATCCAAAAGAAGGGGGGAACACACCAAGATGCCAAAAAGAAGGAGAGCAGCGGGCATGGAACACCGACGACGAAAGCGGCGCTGCGGTAAGAAAGAGAATGAACACTGCACACCTGGACTTAAATAGGAAGCTGAACAGGTGAGTTAATTAACTACCGCCCTAGGGGGGAAAGAGACTGCCAAGTTTCCGGTGCCTGAAATGCGAATACATTCGCTATTTTATCATCAAAGATGTATAGTTTTCTAGAAAAAAAGTTTTTTTTTCCATTTTGTTAGTTGTTCAATATAATTTTTGAAGCCACTATATATTTTTAATCATTAATTGGCTATAATTTCCATTATAGTGAAGTATGCTTTATGGTATTTTCCAGTGAGTATCCTCTAAAAAAAACATGTTTTATCTAAACCATACATTTCCCATTAGGTTATCTGCCCTGATTTCTAATGATTTAATCAAGCAGCAAAATCCAGGATCAAGAAAAGACATTTTCCTTTGTAGCATCTTGTTACCGGCTGTTACTGAGGTACAGACAAGATAGCTTGAAGTAGGCAGGCTGAAGACTAGACTGAGCAAAAGTTTTTAAAAAAGCAATGTCATTCAAAAGCAAAGCTTTTAAAGACATGAAGAAGAACAAAGTCAGGAGGAGAAGAGAAGGAAGGAGTGACTACAAGAAGGAGTCGGCTGAAAGAAGAAAAGAGAACAGAAGATTCAAAGCAGACGCCTGGATGAAGACACCACCGAGAGGAGGTGAGAAGGACTAAGAGTTCTAATAACCTCCATCACAGGTTCTGAGGGTTACACAGGCAAACCCAAGCAGCTCCAGCCTGGAGGCCTTCCAGGTAGAAGCTGAGGTGATAATGAGACAGTCCAGACTGACCAGACTGTAGATCAAGGGAGGAGAAATGCAGGGTCACATAAAGGAGTAGGACAAGCAACTCAAACGTGTGATCCATAAGAAAAATGTAAAGTCCTTCCTGCTTATTATGTGTTTGAGTTAAATGAAGAAGGGTCAAGATAAAAAATCTACATAAATCTTTTGGGGGGGAAAAACAACAAAATAGTAAAAAAAAAAAAAAAAGAAAACTACATCAGAAAATGTTGGTAGTTTGCTAATGTTATGTACAAAAGGATCATTCTGGATTTCATGATCATGTTGATCTTTAATCCATGTAACGAGCAGATCCAGCTCTGCTCAGTTTAAAATGACAGAAACAATGAGGCGCGCTGCTGGAAAGGGCAGAACCCTCTGTGGATCATCATTTTTCCTGCTAAAAGCGCCTCTTCTGAGTCCTCGCTGCAGCTCTTTAAACCTCTTCTGCTGCCTGGACACAACTTTAAGAAAATCCAGCAAAGATACGAGTTTGAAACCAGAGTGGAACAGCAGCAACAGTGAGGAGTTCCTCTTCATTTATAACTGATGGTTTCCTAATCAACCTGACCGAAAATAAGAGATCTGGGATCACTCCGAAGGGGGAGTGACTCACCCCACCCGACAAATCAAGTATCTCTGCAGGCAAGGACAGAGGTTGCATGCAAATGCAAACCCTCAAGTTTTCATGAGAATGCGGGAAGGATGGTGCTGAGGTAGTGACGGGATGTAATAACGTCTGCTCAGGAGCCCCCAGCTATTCCAGAGTGTGGAGCAATTCCTCAGAGATCAGATTCCATGTGGGGTTTAAACTCCTGGAGGGTCTCCCATGGCAGACAGGTCCTGGGTGAAGAAAGACCGCAAAGAGCGGTTCAGAAGCCTCTGATGAGAAGTTCAATCAAGGACCCAGTAACGTTGCCCAGATTGGCGTCACCGGGGGCCCCACTCTGGAGCTGGGCCTTGGGTTGGGGGTCGCAGGTCTTTGGGCCTCCTGGTGACTGGAGCTCTTCCCACAGGCCCCGGTAGGGCTCAGCCCAAATTAGCGACGTGGGACCACTCTCCCATGGGCCCACCACCCATAGGAAACCTCAAAAAGGGGCAGGTACAATGTGGTTTGGATGGCAGTCGAAGGCGGGTGTCTCGGCGGCCCAAACCCCGGTCATGGAACTTGGCTTTTGGGACGTGGAATGTCACCTCTCTGGGAGGGAAAGAGCATGAGCTTTTGTGAGAGGTTGAGAGATACTGCCCAGATATAGTTGGACTCACCTCCACACATAGCCTGGACTCTGAAACTCAGTCCTTAGAGAGGGGTTGAACTCTCTACCACTCTGGAGTTGCTCAGGGTGAAAGGCGGCGGGCTGGTGTGGACTTACTCGTGAACCCCCATTTCTTTAATGACTTTATGTACTTTAATGCCCACGTGGGCAATGACAGTGGCTCCTGGAGGGGTGTGATTGTTAAGAATAGCCTCCCTGATATGAACCCAAGCGGTGTTTTGTTATTGGACTTCTGTGTTCGTCATAATTTGTCCATAACAAACACCATGTTCGAGCACAAGGGCGTCCATCAATTTATGTGGTATCAGGACACCCTTGGCAAGAGGTCAACGATTGACTTTGTAGTTGTTTCAGGTGACCTTCGGCATTGTGTCTTAGACACTCGGGTAAAGAGAGGGTCAGAGCTGTCCACCAATCACTACCTTGTGGTGAGTTGGATTCGCTAGCGGAGAAGGAGTCCAGAAAGACTTGGGAGACCCAAACACACTGTGAGGGTCTGCTAGGAACATCTGGCTGAGTCCTCTGTTAGGGAAATCTTTAACCCCCAGATCCGGGGTAACTTCAAACAGGTACCTAGGGAGGTTGAGGACATTGAGTCTGAATGGAAAAAGTTTTTCATTTCCATTGTCTCTGCTGCTGCTCGAAGCTGCGGTCGCAAGGTCTCTGGTGCCTGTCACGGCGGTAACCCCCAAACCTGGTGGTGGACACCGGAAGTAAGGGATGCTGTCAAGCTAAAGAAAGAGTCCTACCAGGCCTAGCTGGCTTTTGGGACTCCAGAGGCAGCCGACAGGTACTGGCAGTCTAAGCGAGCTGCAGCCCGGACTATTGTGGAGGCAAAAACTCGGTTCTGGGAGGAGTTCGCTGAGGCCATGGAAAAGGACTAGTGGTTGGCCTCGAAGAGATTCTGGCAAACTGTCCCACGCCTAAGGAGGGGAAAGCAGTTCTCTACAGGTACCATTTGCAGCGCAGGTGGGGGGCTGTTGACTTCGACTGGAGACATTGTTGGGTGGTGGAAGGAATACTTCGAGGATCTTCTCAATCCCAGTGACACGCCTTTTTTTGAAGAAGCAGACAATGAGGACTTTGGGTTGAGGCTGCAGGGCTCCAAACTGCGACCAAATAGTCGCATTTTGCGACCAAAATTTGAGAGTGTGAGACTGAATTTTACATCCAGTCGCACATGTGCTACCAGTAAATTTGCCTCCCCCATGTTTTATACATTAAACGTGGAAGGGGCACGTCAATGATCAATGATATGAGCAATGAAATAATCGATGATACGCGAGCGCACACGCACGCAGACCGACACACACTCGCGCACATACTCATGAAACGCGAGCACACACTCGCGTTTAAATAAGTGATGCCTGTCTGTGAGGCGGCCAATCCGTGTGAGAAGAATAGGGAAAGCCGCTGTAGGTGGCTAAAATGCGTGGAGGGGGAGGGGCCTAGAGATAATCGAACACGCATAAACATCTGTTGGAAGGAAACAGAGACAAATATCCTCACAACCTGATATGTGCGTCTGAGCTATAAGCAAATGAACTATTGATTCGTTCTTCTGACCTGCGGCTAGTGTACCAGTGCCAGAGTCTACAGCAGGGGTCTCAAACTCGCGGCCCGCGGGCTATTTGCAGCCCCCAAGATATTTTGCGGCCCCCGCCTTAATATGAGAGTTTAATGTTAATGTGTCCCGCCAGTTTGTATGAATGACACTTTTTCATTGTCCTGCACGGAACTGACAAAGCAACCAATCACAGTGGGGTATATGACTCTTGGGGGCGGGACATTGACCGGGCTTAAAAGCAGGAGAACATTTAAAGCAGGAAACCTGACAGCCCCCTCCCCGGACCACAATAAGGTGTTCCTTACTTTCCTTTTTAGAACATATTTATTCGCTCGTAATTTTCTACATACATGCAGTCCGTGCTGAACTTTTCTCTGGGCCGCACAGACCCGGAGGAGGGTTAAGATTATGGTTATGGTTATGGTTAGGCGTATCAACCCCGACAAAACGGTTCTCGTCGCAGCTGTCACTGCAGCATACCGCTCCCGCAGGAGTCGGGTCAGCTGAGGAGAATAAATGTCCAGCACCTACATGCGTGACAGCTAACGGGGCATTAACTTTAAACACGTGCGAGAAACAACAAGATGTAGTCTTAGACGCACTTCAAACACGTGGGGAAAATGCAACGATAGACGTGTTTAAGATGAACCAGATCATTGGGGAGACGGGGGGGAGGGGGGGGCAGATCTGCAGCGAGCCTGAAGGAGAACAGGAACATTAACATTCAATTTAGTTTTAATATGCCTCTCCCCCTTAGTATGATCTATGTTATTATGTCTTTTATATTTATTTGAATGTTTTGTAATGTATGTAGCCTTTTTTTAATCAGTTGGTATTTTACATTATTTTAATTGATCACTCAACTACAAAAACCATCAGGACACATGTCCCATAATGCATTGTTTTGTAATCCATAGGGCAGCTTTCAGTCAGTTCAGTACTAAATTTCCAGCTGCATTCGCCCAGGTTGGGGCCTTGCTCCCACCCCTTTCTCGTGATATTTTTGTGATGATTGACAGGTGATGTTGGAGCAAAAACTAAAAAATATGTCTCACACCAGGTGATCTGAGCAAGCGTTGCGTCCACCTGGGTGATCTCAAAAACGCTTATTGTGCATCTTGGCTGCACTTATTTGGTGTCACCAACATGAATTTCCATCCGTTTTGTTTATTATTTGTACTGTCATGACAGCGATGGTTCTGTCAATTTACCTTGTTGTTGCTTCTTCAAAAGTGCAGACTAAAATGTGACACCTAATTTGAAACAGCACATTGTAATTTCTGAATCTATTATTAAAGTATTTATTAGTAATACAGTGGAAATTAGTAGATTTGGTTAGCATGTTGATTTACGGTATGCGCCCCTAAATTTGCTGGTTGTGCCCCTAAAATTTTCAGTTGGGGGCCACAGTGCTCCTAGTGAAAAAAGTTAGTCTGGAGCCCTGGGCTGTCTATCACCCAAGCTGAAGTCACTGATGTAGTCAATGAGTTCCTCAGTGGCAAGGCTCCGGAAGTAGACGAAGTCTGCCCTGAGTACCTCAAGTCTCTGGATGTTGTGGGAGTGTCTTGGCTGACACGTCTCTGCAGTATCGCGTGGCAGTCGGGAACTGTACCACTGGATTGGCAGACAGGGGTGGTGGTGGTTCCCTTTTTTGAGAAGGGGGACTGGAGGGTGTGTTCCAACTACCGGGGAATCACACTCCTCAGCCTCCCTGGGAAAGTCTACGCCAGGGTACCGGAGAGGAGAGTCTGTCCAATAGTCAAACCTCAGATCCAGGAACAGTGCGATTTCCGTCCTTGTCGTGGAACAGTGAACCAGCTCTACACCCTCTTTAGGGTGCTGGAAGGTTCGTGGGAGTTCCCTCATTTAGTCCATATGTGTTTTGTGGATTTGGAGAAGGTGTTCGACTGCGTCCCCCTTGGTATCCTGTGAAAGGTTGCTCTGGGAGTATGGGGTCTGGGGAGCCTTACTGGGGGCTGCCCGGTCTCTGTATGACCGGAGCAAGAGCTTGGTTCGCATAGCCGGCAGTAAGTTAGACCTGTTCCCGGTGCATGTTGGACTCCGGAAGGGCTGCCCTTAATCACCTGTTGTATTCATAGTTTTTAATGACCTTCCTCCGCAGGGTGGCTGGGCGCTCCCTTAGACATGGGGTGAGAAGCTCGGTCACCCGCGGAGAGCTCAGAGTAGAACCGCTTCTCCTCCACATCAAAAGGAACCAGTTGAGATGGCTCAGGCATCTAGTCCAGATGCCTCCTGGAAGCCTCCCTGGGGAGGTGTTCCAGGCATGTCCCACTGGGTGGCGTCCCCGGGGAAGACCCAGAACATGCTGGAAAGACTACGTCTCTTGGCTGGCCTTGGAATGCTTCGGGGTCCCCCGAGAGGAGCTGGGGCGAGGGAAGTCGCTGTAGGGGCTAAGAAAACCCTACAGGCAAACATTTAGAAGAAATCCTAACATTTTCTGACTAAAAACTTGTCATAAGCAAATTTCGTAGAGTAAAATATAAACTCTTGCATCTGCCTTTGAATGCAGCTGAAAAAAAACACATTCCATCTGCTACGTAGCGAAACGTGTGTCTGAGCTTTCAACTCGTGTTCTATAAAGATCTGACCAGCACCCGCCTGTTTTCTGTCTCAAATCTTTCTAACGAGCAAACATTTGTGTCTACCGGTGAAAAAGAAGACATCTTGGTCAAATCATTGCTCTCTGCTCTTGCAGCCTGGTCCTCAAGAGGATTAGAGCAGCAGTGGACAGGATGGAGATAACAGGCTGCTTAGTTACTAACTTACAGCTCAGATAAGCAGAGATGGCTGCAGCTGCTGCCAGCTGCGTTCAAAAGCGCATCTCCAGTCCACCTTGTCTGCAAGATAAGCAAAGTAGAGCAGAACAAAGCAGATTTCTTGTTATGCTAATCTTGCAAACAAAGATGTATGGTGATTAATCCATAAACAGAATGGCACGGAGTATGAACACAGGACAACAGAGTGAACCTCCTCATTAGAACATCCATAATTCTCTAAGATGCTATGTGAACCGCTGCACCCCCACATCAGCAGAGCTGCAGCTCAGCTCTAAGAGCAGATGAAAGTGCAGGAGCTCTTGATTAGACTCGAGGATAAGAGGTGAGGCTGCATGCACAGCTGCGTCTGTATGGACCTAAAGCGGACTCAGGAGTATTGACTGAAAATTGGCTTTATTATGATGTCCTGTGGGGATCGGCTCTTCCCAGAAGCTCATAGAGGGGATTGTAAGCTGACAGGAACATGGAGGCTTTACTGAACGGCTGTCTCTTTTTACCACCGACGTTTGTGTCGTCAGAATTTGTCCGCGTCATGTTCAGCCATTTTAGCCTTTCGAAATCCCACTTTCGCATCTTTTGAATTATCAAAACCGTTGTCTTGCTTTTTATCAAATCAAAAACAAACATATTTCTCTCTTTTTTTGACTAAATCATTTGAGGGTTGTGGTAAAAACTGCAGCGAACTGGTGAAAGAGTCATTTGAAGGTCATGAAGTTTTTTTTTTTTTGAGTTGGTCATCTTTTTATTACATACATTTAGATAAAAAAGGATGATTGAAAATGTTTTCAAGAATGACAACACTTTGCATGTGTCTTCCAAACCATGAATATCATGAAATCTCAGACTGTGAAAAGCCAAGCAGTTTGCAGGACGGCACACGGCAGTTCTGACTCAGTATTTACATATAATTACTGTGCTGCTTTGGAGTAACACCATGACTTTTTGAATTTGTTAAGGTGCTAAGTTCTGTGAGCTATGACTAAGTCACTTCCAGTTGTTTGGCTGTTTAGCTTTGAAAAAAACTTCAAGAATAAAAAAATCTGCTTTACTGATAACCAACTGGTACTGTTGGTTGAGATTGGATTTTTTTCATACAATATAATTTGGCCTATTCAAAATGTTTTTCTTTTATTCTCAATTCTTAGTTATATCTACAGTCGGTGATGTGTTTTTGGCAGAAACATTTTGATAGTTATCTTGCTGATCAGCATGTTAAGTATAACAGCTTAGAACTGAATACCAACAGCTGTGTTTACATGGGCACAAGTGATCAGAATAAAAATGCTTAATGTAAACACGCCATTCAAAATACTCTGACCTGATCAGACTCATTCGGATTAAAACTTCATTCCAATTGAGATGGGTGGGTTATGCTGATTGCTGATCTGATTGTGGTGCATGTAAACACTTATTAATTGTGGGTCATCTACTGCTGGCTTTTATGTCATGCGTAGATGATGTGCGCTCTGGACCGGCTGGCTGCTCCGCACAAGCGAGATGCCAGACTGCAGAGAACCATGTCTCTAAGTAGAGGAGCATCTTTGGGACGGTGTATGACTGCGGAAATGCCTCTCTGAGCAGTCCTGTGAAACCGTGGAAAACCATCATGGGAATTTGTGTTACCAATCCTAAATAGATTAAAAAAAATAAAGATTGACGTTATTTGCATGTAATACATTCGGGCAAGAAGTCCACTGCTGCTTTCCCCGCACATATTGTAAGTGTGTCCAAGGCTAAATATTACCATAACCCCTAAAACTAACCCCTCCTCTGGGTCTGTACAGCCAAGAGAAGAGATCTGCACTGGCTGCATGTATTAAGAAAAGTATGTGCGAATAGTCACTTTTATCAAAAATAATGGCACACTCAGAAAATTGCTACATCCTAACCACAGCCATGTTTGTTTACAACCGAACTCTCCTAGTACTTCTTCTACGGCTGTTTCCAGTTCTGCGCATGTCAAACAGTTGTAAACGTTTGTTACAATCGGATGTTCGGATGATCACAGTTCAATTCTAATCCAATCTTCGATCAGATTCAAGACATTATGCACATGTGCACACAGCTAGACTTTTGTGTGCCCTATAAGTCATATATTTTTGACATCTACACCTTCACACATGTCATTCCTGATAAAAATCATGCACTTTTGTTGCGTTTGGTTTATTTCACATGGAACTGTTGAGAGTAGGTCAACAGTTCAACCAAAGTCTGGCAGTTAAGTAGCTGCTCATCCAGGAACAACATTATGCAACACCAACAATTACCACATAGCCAAATAAAACCCAACTACACCACGGTGCAAATCTGCAGCCTTCTGACCAGAGAATGATGAGAGTTTATACTCACTCATCCACACCTGTACATATGAGACACGCAGTCGCACAGAGCTTCCTTCTTTATAACTTTCCCCCTTTTCTTTGTGTTCATTCACATTTTCATTATAGTAAGCATTTGAATTGAATTACTGCATGTGATTGGCTTAGTGAACCAGATTTGCACTCCTCATCTCTGCAAAAAGTAGATTTTTTTCCATTTTTCCCCATTTGTGGTGCAGATTCTTGTACTTCTTTTTTTCTCTGCACTTTAGCCCCCTCCCCACCACCACTTGCTGTTGAAATGGCCCCGTTTCCCTCTAGGATCAATAAATCTGATCTCATCTCATCTCATGATACTTCTCATTTCACAAGAATTGCTCCACACTCCAGAATAGCTGGGGGCTTCTGAGCAGACATTATCACATCCCGTCACTTTTCTCAGCACAATCCGTCCTGCATCCCTCTATCGTCCTCATGAAAACCTGAGGGTTTGCATTTCGCAACCTCTCTCCTTGCCTGCAGAGATGCTTGATTTGTTGGGTGGGCTGGGTCACTCCCCCCACCCCACTCCCTGGCCAGACAAAGCAATAAATTGAAGAAGTGGACAAGGGTGCTTCTGTGGACAGCAATATGAAGGACAAGGAGGCAAGATGCTCATTTGAATCTGAGTTAATCAAGCCCATTAAGGCAACTATTGTTGTAATATTGGGCTATATAAATAAAACTGAATTGAATCGAAAAGAAAGATGACTTAGATTTTAATGACAAAAAGTCTTTCTGCATAAATATCATTTTATTTGATGCAGTGTCAGAGGATATTCAGACAGAATCTTTTAATGTAAAGGCAAAGAGATGTTTTACTAATGTTAAAACTGAAGCTATTTTACTTTTTTTTTTAAAATAAATTATTAACACATTAATATTATTTACACACTAAAATAAATTCAGTGACTGTTTTCTTAGCTTCTAAAAAAATTTATTTTTTTTAGTCATGTCATGGATTAAGTATTCAAATATAATTATAAGTAAAGCCTTTTCAAGTTCTCCAGTTTTCTACAATGTTATTCTTTACATGGAGTACATTAAATGTAGTTATTTAAACCACAAAGACTTAAGATAAAAATAAAAAACAGGCAAAAACCTCTGCTAAAGCTTAATAAGGGTTCAATCAAAAATTAAAGCAGCGAGTGGTTCCCAGTTCCCCCCTCGCCCTCACCGTCACCCTCGCCCTCGCCAAAGATTACACCTAAACCTGTTTGATGCGTTTTGGTCATTTCTAAAAGCTGTTACTAATAAAATCTGGCCTTATTGGAAAAATCTGCACATAATTAGATTATAAAAGGAATTTTAGTTCAAATTACTTGAACTTTTTCTGCATTTATGTTGTGCCTTAAAATAAGTTCAGGTGTGAACCTCCAAAATGTCAAGACGATACTGTGAAGCAGTGTTTTTCAACCGGTGTGCCGCAGCGCACTAGTGTGCCTTGGGAGGTGGCCAGGTGTGCCATGGGACATTATCCTCTTTCACTGATCTAAAAACATTTACCATCACCAGGATATCAGCTCAGTGTTCATCCAAACAGGCTCGATAAAACACTGAGCAGTTAGGAATATGAAAGGTCGCAAAATACTTTTTTCTTTGTGTTTATTTGATTCTATTAAAGACATTTTGATAAGAATGACGGTACTGCGATTTAGCTGTAGCATCAGCTGTTTTCAGAAAAGTCCCACCCCCTTAACTGTCTCCACCAAATCATTCTTGGAGGCTTAATCACACGTCATCGGTCTGACCAATCAGAAGTGGTTAAAGTCTTCACTTTCTTGTTCAGATTCTGCTCATAAAGTCTCTCAGTTCTAACAAAAATACCAGCTAAAGTTCGTCTTCAACAGTGTAGCTTTCCACAGAATCTGGTATCAGACCGTGGAACAAGTGAACAAAACAATGAAGCTCAGAGACGCTAGTCTGTCTGCATTTGGCGGCTGTTTGCACTACATCTCCCATAATGCATTGGGTTAAAGTGACAGCATCTCAGCGCACAATGAGTCTTCCTTGTTAAACGTCTTGAAACAACAACGAACACTCATAAACGGTTTTTACATTTTTTAACTTAACTTTTATTTAATCTTTTAGAAAAAACAGCTGCAACTTCCAGCTTTTTCTGCCTCAATTATCACAAAAATGCACGTGAGATTGAGGAGGGGCTGTAGATCTACGAGTTTCTCCTTTTTTTTTTTTTTGGATGCTGGAGTGGCACGAGATTTTTGTCAAGGTTAAAGTGTGCTGTGGCTCAAAAAAGGTTGAAAAACACTGCTGTAAAGATTCATCCGGTTAGTTTTTGGCTGCCAATGCTTTCTGAAGTTTGTCCATGCCAAATAAATTAGATGGACTTACAGTGGGGGAAACAAGTATTTTGTCAGCCACCAATTGTGCAAATTTTCACACATAAAAAGATGAGAGAAGCCTGTAATTTTATCATAGGAAACCTTAACTATGAGAGCCAAAAAAAGAAGAAAAAAAATCAGATTGTCTGTTTTTTAAGAATTTATTGCAAATTATAGTGGAAAATAAGTACTTGGTCAATAACAAATATTCAAATCAAACTTTGTTATATACCCTTTGTTGGCAATGCTCTTCTAAAGCAGTGATGTTTTGGGGCTGTTGCCGGGCAACATAGACTTTCAACTCCCTCCAAAGATTTTCTATGGGGTTGAGATCTGGACACCGGCTAGGCCACTCTAGCACCTTGAAATGCTTTTTACGAAGCCACTCCTTCATTACCCGGGCAGTTTGAGATTGTTGTCATGCTGAAAGACCCACCCACATTTCATCTTCAATGTCCTTACTGATGGAAGGAGATTTTCACTCAAAGTCTGACGATACAAGGCCCCATTCATTCTTTCCTTACACGGATCAGTCGTCTTGGTCCCTTTGCTGAAAAACAGCTCCAAAGCATGATGTTTCCACCCCGATGCTTTACAGTAGGCATGGTGTTCATTGGATGCAACACAGCGTTCTTTCTCCTCCAAACCGATAATTAGAGTTCTTACCAAAAATTTCTATTTTGGTGTCATCTGACCATATGACATTCTCCCAATCCCTTCTGGATCATCCAAATGCTCTCTAGCAAACTTTAGACGGGCCTGTACATTAGGCTGGCCTAATGTCTGGCTTTAGCAGGGGGACATGTCTGGCACTGCAGCATTAGAGTTCCTTTGGATTTAGAGTACTGTGTTACTGATGGTAGCCTTTGTTACTTTGGTCCCAGCTCTCTAGGTCATTCACTTAGTCCCCCCATGTGGTTCTGGGATTTTTGCTCACTATTCTTGTGATCATTCTGACCCCACAGGGTGAGATCTTGCAGGGAGCCCCAGATGGAGGGAGATTATCAGTGGTCTTGTATGTCTTCCATTTCCTAATATTTGCTCCTACAGTTGATTTAAAGTAAAACAAATGATTAATCACTTATTGAAAATGGTTAAATTGATCGATGTTTAATGATATTACTTCATTTGCTCCAAAAATTGATGAATTGACTCAAAAATCTTTCCTAATGTAACATAATTTTGCACATGTTTTCAACTTTTGATACTTGATGAAAGTTTACTATGAAAATCTCTGAAACAGTGTTGTGTCTATTTTACTCATATAGTATTAGTAAGCTCTAATCATATGAATGACTTTTATGAGTAACATATATTTTAGATAACTGATCTGCATTTGCCATGTTGATTTCTAAAAGAGTTATTTTTTATTTTTAACATAATAATTAAGTAATTCATCTTTGTCATGTGCCTTATCAATACCTTATGATTTTTAATTCTGTCTGATAAAAACTGGGAACCGGATATTGATAGATCATGTAATAAAATGGTTATAGCATAACGGGGTGGGATTATATAAGTTCGCTTCCTTCCACTCCCTTTCAAGCAATATTTATTAATATGTCTAATTATCCTAAGTTTGATTAGTTACAGTATGAATGTATAACTGAAGATTATATTGCTTTGGTGTATTGTTTCTACTTGATTGCTTGAAATAAACCATTTCAAATCAAGAATCAAAACATTTCTTCACACCTAGGTGCTTACTTATTGCAGATTCTGTCTTCCAAGCCTGGTGCAGGTCAACAATTTTGTTTCTGGTGTCCTTAGACAGCTCTTTGGTCTTGACCATAGTGGAGTTGAGGTATACTTGTGATGAAAATTACAGGCCAAATCTTTTTAAGTGGGAGATCTTGCACAATTCATTGCTGACTAAATACTTTTTTCCCCACTGTATCTGTAGAGAAACTAACTTGCTTTAGAAGTTGACTGAATGACATACTAAATCTGTGATAGACTAAAACAGCTAAATCTATCAGACAACCTTTCCAGCAGAACCAGATGTGCTTTGATCAACACATAAACAGCTTGGGGTTTTTTTTATTGCACCAAACAATGAAACCAAAAACGAGTCACACTTGATCACTTTAAGTCCAACTCCAATCATATTTTATCTATTGTCAAAGTGTTCCCAGTGTTTTTTTTACTATGATTATGTCAGTTTTAGCCTAAAAAACAATGGGTGTCTTTTTCTAGGACATCGTTTCTGAAGAGCGCTACCTTACAGCCCCTCACACCCCCAGCCTTACGTTACCAGTGCAACAAAAATGGCGAGTAATAATGGCGTTATCAAGCCGTACAACAGTCGTTTAGACCCAGATTCCAGCTCAGACGAGAAAATCAGAGACGTTCATGGATCTATTTGTCTGCATCAGATTGGAGCAGAGCAGGGAGCTTGTGGCCCACCAGTTGTATTTCATACAAAAACGATTTTTTTCAAACTGTATTTTTTTTGTCTGCTCCTGATTTTACTGCAATTTGGGGGGGAAAAATACTCACAAAAAATTTTAATCTCAAATTTCTTTGTATATGTCCTCCATCATCAGAAAAATGCTACAAGAACATTTTAAAAACTCAAAAAGAAAACATTTTCATGAGAGTGGGTCTCTAAAAAAGGCACTAATTCTAAGGGAAAACTTTATGCTAAATTTCCTGTATTCAAAAAACGCACATTTCACATAATATTGTACACCATCTAACAAACCTACAAAAAATACATTCTTATTAATGGTAAAAATGCAGAAATTTTAAAATATACAGGAGGACATTTTCTGTTTAGACTTTCACCTTGTAAATCTTTTGTATCTGCAGAGGAAATTGTATTCTTTCAAAATTTTGATAAAAGATGACGATAAAAATAAAGAGGACAAGATTTAAAAATAAAATCGGCTTCCTATTTGTCAGGAAACATTACAGCGCTATTTCCTCTCGGCCACTCTCTGCATGTTGTCATCTGGTTTAAAGTTATTGCTGCAGTAAAAGCACAAAGGTTGCAGCAGTAAGACCAGTTTGTTTTACAGCAGCAGAAGGGTCGGGCTTAAAAGAGGCCAATCTATCAGTCACAGAGAAAGCTGGCCTACTTTAGTTTCCAAAATGCTCAATGTAATCAACTATCCCTGTGCACAGTCCCCGGTCAGGGCGCAAACACACTGTCAATCATTCCCAAGGCCTTTTCTTTTAAAAAGCATCATTGCTGAAACACAAACGAACATGAAAGACTCAGTCCGTGTTGATGCCAGTGTGAATACAGCCTTACGTTGACAAAAGAAACTCCAGTCAGCAAACCAAAAACACACAAGATAAATGTAATATGAGCGCTCTGGATGCACCACCTCAAAGACCCACTCCAATGAAAATGATGTGTAGGCCTGGGGGCTACATCGCCAGTACCCGCTGGGGCTCACCCTCCCTTTTTCCACAACGGGAAGGGCAGCAGAGGGGGGGATAAGGGAGGAGAGGTTGAGGGACGTGTTGGGTGAGGGCGGCTGTAGAAGGTAGTGTACTGTGGGGGGAGGTAGGGGTGGAGCTGTGGTTGCGTCGTGATCTTTGGGCTGCTTGGGTTACACAAAATGTAACAAATAAATAAAAAATCATTTTTAAAAAAGGGGTTCATATAAATTTACACCCTGGCCATTCGAAGATTCATAAACCATTTTTGTAATAGTAAAACCTGTCCAACACAAAAGGACTTCAGTGCTCATCTGTTTGCTCAGTTGTTGGACAGAACATCTTGTAGCATTTTTCTCGTGATGGGGGAAAATAATCAAATTAAAGCTGAGTTTCTGAGTATTTCTTTATTCAAGTATGATAAATCAGGAGCAAAAATGCTTGTAACTGTTGCGTACATGTTACGAGGAATCAAGAAGACCCAAATGCAGGAACAGAGAGTCACGTGAAGTGAGGAGAATTATTTAATAAGACTCAGAAATCCTCTCCAATGAACCAAGCCAAGTAAACCAGGAACCTAGTGAACAAACAGAAACGACACTGCGACACAGACTGCTGAAACAGGTGAGCTTAAGTAATACAAGAAACCAATTAACTGAGTGCAAGCAGCTGTGCACACTTCAGGAAGGACTCCAGGAGTCACAGCCAAACTACATACACAAACAAAGGGAAACTGACAAACTGTAACATAACCCCCCCCCCCCCCCCCCCCCCCACGTCCGGCTACAAGACGGACGACAAGGCTGGTCAGGATAATCCCGATGGAACCGGGAGATCACGTCCTTGTCCAAGATGTGACGTGCAGGAACCCACTGGCGATCTGCCGGACCATAACCCTCCCAATCCACCAGGTACTGGATGCCACGGCCGACCCTCCGTGAGGCGAGAAGAGACTTGATGGTGTAGGTCGGACCACCATCCATGAAACGGGGAGGTGGAGGACCACCCGGTGCTGCATGGAGAGAACTTAATCTCTCGGGCTTCAGCTTGCTCACTGGGTGCACTCTCAAGGTGGGCGGGAGATTCAGCTTCACGGCCACAGGGTTGATCATCCTGGTGATGGTGAAGGGGCCGATGAAGCGAGGATGCAGCTTTTTGGAGCCACCCTTGAGGGGAATGTCCTTAGTGTTCAGCCAGACCCTGTCTCCCACCTTATACTCTGGGGGACGGGTCCGTCGACGATTAGCCACAGTCGTGAACCTCTCCTGGTTCCTCAACAGCTGGTTCCTGAATGTCCTCCAGGTGCGTTTACAACGCCGTACACATGCTGCTGGACCAGACGTGGATGCCAACTGCTCCTGCTGAGGGAAGAGAGGGGGCTGGTATCCATAAGCAGCCTGGAACGGAGAGAACCCAGAGGAATTTACCAAGGAGTTATGAGCATACTCCACCCAAGGTAATTGAGTGGACCATGTACTGGGGTTGTTGGAACACATGGCACGCAGTGTTGTCTCAATGTCCTGGTTGCAGCGCTCTACCTGGCCGTTGGTCTGCGGATGGAAGCCTGAGCTCAGACTGACCCTGACCCCCAACGGCCTGCAGAACTCCCTCCAAAAACTAGACACGAATTGTGGACCTCTGTCGGACACAATGTCCTCCGGTAGGCTGTGCAGACGAAAGACGTGTCTAGACACAACAAAAGCAAGCTCTCTGGCTGAGGGAGGTTTCTGCAGAGGAACGGCGTGAACTAACTTGGAGAACCAGTCCACAATGGTCAGGATGACAGTTTTACCTCTGGAATTGGGGAGCCCGGTAATGAAGTCCATGGCTATATGGGACCAGGGTCGAGAAGGCACCGGTAGAGGCTGAAGTAGTCCAGCTGGGGGTCTTCGTGGCACCTTCACACTGGCACAAACGGGACACGAAGAGACAAAAGCCCTAATGTCCGAGGACATGGAAGGCCACCAGAATCGTTGTGCCACCAAAAAGGCAGTCCTCCTGGGTGGCACGCCAGACGGGACGAGTGTCCCCATTTCAATACCTGGGGGCGGAGACTTGAAGGGACAAACAAACAACCAGCAGGGCATCCAGCAGGAACAGCAGACTCGTCGCTCCAAAGCCCAGCGGGTTGTTCCAAGGACAATGGCGTGAGGTAAAATGGGCCCACTCTCACAATCGATGACCTCCTCCTTTTGGTACTGACGAGAGAGAGCATCAGGCTTGAGGTTCTTGCTGCCAGGTCTGTAGGACAGGGAGAACTTGAACCTGTCAAAAAAACAAGGACCACCTGGCCTGTCGAGAGTTGAGTTGCTTTGCTGTGCGGACGTACTCCAGGTTCTTATGGTCAGTCCACACTACGAAGGGATGTACAGCCCCCTCTAGCCAATGACGCCACTCTTCAAGGGCCATCTTAACCGCCAGTAGTTCTCTGTTCCCTATATCGTAGTTTCTCTCCGCAGGAGTGAGCTTGCGGGAGAAGTACGCGCAGGGATTTTATTATCAGATGCTCTCTGTGACAAGACTGCTCCCACTCCTGAGTCAGACGCATCCACCTCCACAATTAATTGTTTGGAGGTGTCAGGCTGAACCAGAATGGGAGCTGTAGAGAAGCGTCTTTTGAGATCGGTAAATGCTTTGTTGGCCCCCTCATCCCAGACAAAACGTACCTTTCCAGAGGACAGCTTATGAAGAGGTGCAGCAACACCACTGAAGCCCCTAATGAAGCGCCTGTAGAAGTTGGCAAAACCCAGAAAACGTTGGAGCTGTTTTCTGCCAGTTGGGACAGGCCACTCCAAGACAGCTTGGACCTTGGAGTCATCCACTCGGACAGCGCCTGGAGTTACCACATGCCCGAGAAACTTAGTTTGAGTGGTGTGGAACTCGCACTTTTCAGCTTTACAGAAAAGCTGATTCTCCAGCAGGCGCTGTAGGACGGCTCTGACATGCTGCACATGGACAACAGGGTCTGGTGAAAAAATCAAAATGTCATCCAAATAAACAAAAACAGACTTATTGATCATGTCCTTCAAAACATTGTTAATCAGTCTTTGGAAAACTGCAGGAGCGTTAGTTAACCCAAACGGCATGACAAGGTACTCAAAATGTCCTGTAGGGGTATTGAAGGCAGTCTTCCACTCGTCCCCCTCACGGATATGCACTAAATGATAAGCGCTACGGAGATCCAGCTTGGAAAAAATGTTAGCACCTCTTAGTAAATCAAAAGCTGTATGCATTAGAGGCAGGGGATAAGTGTTACGTACAGTAATGTTGTTTAGGCCTCTATAGTCAATGCATGGTCGTAAACCACCATCACGTTTTCCAACAAAGAAAAATCCCGCTCCTGCAGGAGAAGAGGAGGGGCGGATGATGCCAGCCTGTAGACTCTCTTGAAGGTACTGCTCCATAGACTCCTGCTCAGGAGGAGACAGAGGATAAATATGTCCTCTCGGTGGTTGTGTCCCTGGAAGTAGGTCTATGGCACAGTCGTATGGACGGTGAGGTGGCAGAGACTTAGCCCGAATCTTGCAAAAAACTGCTCCTAAATCATGATAATCTGAGGGAACCTTGCTCAGGTCTGGAGGTGGAGTCAGAGAAGGAGAAACAGAAGAGCGCACAGCAGCAGTGTTTAAACAGTTCATCAAACAAAAGGGGCTCCAGGAGAGCACATCTCCAGAAACCCAGTCAATGTGGGGGGAGTGTTTGCAGAGCCAGGGAAACCCTAAAATAATAGAAGGTCTCATAGTCTGTACAACCAGGAATGACATGAGTTCTGAGTGATTACCAGACACAGTAACTTTAACTGGAATTGTCATAGCAGAACACTGGAGAATTGTTGACCCATTTATAGCATTGATCTGTAAATTAGGACTGAGAGGTTCGACTGGAATGTTCAGTTTATCCACAACCTCCTGAGAGATTAGGTCTCCATCAGATCCTGAGTCTATAAAAGTCTCAAACTCACCCTGCTTCAAAACGTGAGTCACCAGGATTCTGGTTGTAGGACAAGAAGGAGAGGCATAATTTAGTGATTGACTCACCAGATGCCCTCCTGCTTGAAACCTGGGTCTTTTTTGGCAATCTCTGATGGAGTGACCTGACTGCCCACAGTAAATACACAGGCCACTGCTCATACGTCTCCGTCGCTCTGCTGAAGTTAGACGTCCTGATCCCAGTTGCCTGGACTCTAGTGAAGAAGGGGAATCCAATGTGCTGGATTGGAGTGGAGAAACACCCACAGGAAGCAGTGGACAAAAGCTAGCGGTGCAGCGTTGCTCTTGACTCCGTTCTTTCATCCTTTGATCGATGCGAACAGCGAGATTGATGAGCTCCTCCAGTTCCTCCGGAACCTCCCTCGCTGCCAGCTCGTCCTTAAGTACACTGGAGAGGCCATGATGAAAGACGTCCACCAGCGCGTCATCCGACCAGTGGGTGCTGGCAGCCAGAGTCCTGAACTCCACGGCGTAATCAGAGACGCTGCATACTCCTTGCTGGAGGCGGAGGAGGTCCGAAGCGGCGGCACAGTGAGGTGTGGTTGGGTCAAACACTGTGAGGAGTTGGGCAGAAAATGCTCGAAAAGAGCGGCACAGCTCAGCTCTGCGTTCCCACTCTGCCAGCCCCCACCGCTTGGCTCGACCTGTCAAGAAACTCAGGGCGAAAGCCACTTTGCTCTGCTCTGAGGGAAACTCGCAGGGATTAAAGTCAAAATGAAGGTGACAGGAGGTGAGAAATGCCCGGCAGTCCTCTGCAGAACCATCAAATGGCTCAGGGTGCCCCAGTCGTGTCTGTCGGGGTGGAAGCGGGGGTGCGTGCTCCAGCCTGGAGAGACGGTCATGGAGCTGCTGCATTCCAGACAAACAGCTGCGCATGTCCTGGATCAACCTCTCCTCCTCAGCCGGAGAAAGAACCTCACCGGAATTACTCTGTCCTGCTGGGTCTGACATGGTCGCAGTGTAATGTTACGAGGAATCAAGAAGACCCAAATGCAGGAACAGAGAGGCACGTGAAGTGAGGAGAATTATTTAATAAGACTCAGAAATCCTCTCCAATGAACCAAGCCAAGTAAACCAGGAACCTAGTGAACAAACAGAAACTACACTGCGACACAGACTGATGAAACAGGTGAGCTTAAGTAATACAAGAAACCAATTAACTAAGTGCAAGCAGCTGTGCACACTTCAGGAAGGACAGGAGGAGAGGAGGAGTCCTCCAGGAGCCACAGCCAAACTACATACACAAACAAAGGGAAACTGACAAACTGTAACAGTACAAACTACAGGACACGAGCTCCCTGCTCCCCTCCATTCTGATGCATCCACTTACAGACAAATAGATCCATGAACATCTGTTTGTCTCATCTAAGCTGGAATCTGGATCTGAACTGTACAGCTGGATAGCTCCAATACTGTTTTTGTTGCAACAATAGTATTAGGTTGGTGGTGTGAGGAGCTGTACTGGGAGAGACTGTAGACAAAGGGATGATGGGAAATGAGCGCAAGCTTTCTCCACGCCAACAGTCCCACAAACAACTTAGAGGTGAATTTCTGATGAACTCCTGCCGCTCTGCAGAAACTATGTCCTAGAAAATGACCCAGTTTTTATTTTTTTATGGCTAAAAACTTCATAATCATGGTAAATAGTGAATGGCTTATACTTGTTCAGTATCATGTGCACCACAAGAGGCTTTCAGCTCTCATCTGTTTGCTCAGCTGTTGGACAGGACAAGTTAAAAAAAAAAACAGAAGAAAAAAAAGTTAAACCAGTTAACCAATCAGGGACTCAGATTTGGTACTTAGGTATGGTGAGCAAACTTTTAAAACACTTAAGTTCCCGCCAAGAATTATGTAACACAAAAGTGGGAATTTAATGAAAAGGAAGCACAGACATCAATGCTGTAAATGTCCAATTTAACCTTCATTGTTCAGGAGGATAAACGTTTTAATTCTGTTCTTGTTTCAGCTATCCAACACTATCCAACACTCTCAGATGTTGTCTGGAATGTAGTGGGGTACAGATCACTTCATGCGTTGGGTTCCACTGTGTAGTTTAAGTAAGCTGCCCTAAAGAAAGAGATTTTTTCAGGAGTCATGCGAGACAAATTACTAAATGAATGTTGGAGCTGAACCACATCGATCTCAGATGTAAAGAAGTTTTAGAAAGTAAGTCTGGCTTGGTGATTCCAGGATGTCAGGCTAACTAATCAAAACCATCATTCACTTTGACAAAATAATCTTAGGTCTTCTGTGAGATAAACCAAAATAGAATATTAAAAACAGCAAACCAGAGACGCAGGAGTCAGCAAAAGCTACTTTGTGTCTCTGTGTTTCTTCTGGCACATCAGGCAGTAGCATCATCTGACAGAGGAAACCAAAGCAACCTTAAATGAGGATCATTTAGAGTGAAGGGAAAAAGCCAAAAAACCATCAGCAGAGAGAGCCACATGACAGCCAATCCTGACTTTCTATGCGAAGACCTCCACCAATTGCACTCCTCCCAAAAATGTCTTCTTGAGGGTGAACGGACACTTGATCAGATCCATTAAACTGCTCCAGGACATGTATGACCCTCTTGACTCTCCACCAGATTTCAAACCGTATTTACATACCCAGTACAGTAGATGGATGTATGTCCTACTAAAATCGGATTACCATTTTTCAAAATAAAAAAAAGACGAAGGGCTTACCAGAGCTTTGCACCTTTTTTCTGAGTTCTTGTCCAGAAGCTGTCTTGTCAAGTATTTTGCCTGTAACAGTTTGTCTCTTTATGTTGTAGCTTTATCTTACTAACCAAAAACAAGAAGAGTCTCAGTTCTGGTGATTCGTTTTTCAAAATCCACTTTGGTATGCGGCCTGAAGGACTAGAATGCTGGAAATTTGTGCAACCTTAAGAGGAAGACTTCACAGTGTGTTCTTCTTTTCCCCTGATTTACCAAGGAATGTTCTTAATCAACTGGTGAATCTATATTCCAACCTGCAGCCAGCTGCAGCTAATGAACAGTTAACATCACAGATACAGCCGACACAAATGAGCTTCCTTTAGCACAATGGTTCTCAAACTGTGGGGCGCGGCCCCCAGCCTCCCTTGTCCCGAGTTCTAGGTCTCAGACAAAGAAAGAATAATAGAAAATAGAAACAAAGGCAAAGAAAACCAAACCGTGACAGAGTGGGTCTTTAAGGGCAGATTCTATAAAGTGAAGACCTGAAAGCAGGCCTAGAAAAGTCTAAAGAGACGTATGGCTGGTCTAGAGGGCTGCATTGGGATTGGGTCCCGCCGGGTCCCGCGGGACCCAACCCAAATCTCGCGGGATTGGGCGGTTTGAATTGTACTGCGGGCGGGAGCGGGCGGCAAAAAAAAAACTCAGCGGGACCAGTGCTGCCATGAATATCTCATGAATATATATTAGCGGACTACGTTAGGCTGTGCGGCTGTTGGAGTCTTATGTACTGGACCTCCGTGAACGCACCAGGTAGAGACGCCCAATCGCCTCTATCATCTAACCTGTTGTTGGGGGTGCGCCCCGCCTCTTAGAAATTGTGCTCTTTAAAGCTTAATACCACGGTCGCGTATGGGCGGAGCTAAGAACTAAAGTTATGGTCTGATCGCTGCATGGAGCAATGTGTGCATCAATGCATGGTAGACCCAAAGAATGTGGAGAGATCAGGTTTATTATTTTGAAGAGTTCTACTTGGTAATCATGTTTCCATGATTGAGTTCATAAAATCATCCCAGAGAAAGTCTCTGCTTTAACTCCCGCAGTGAAAGCTGCGTCTAAATCTGACGCCCGTGTTTGCATCTCTCTGACAGAGTTTGAAGCCAAAGCCCCTCCCCCGCATCTTTACCTGCTTTTCCTCTCTACCTGTTCACCTGTTCACATCCTCTGTAGCTGAGTTGTTTTTTCCCCGCGCTCCCAGAGTATTCTACACAGAGAGCGCAAAATACGGTCATAGCAGGTTAACACGTTAGTCGGGACGCTCTAGCGCAGCAGAAGGATGAAAGAGCTGTCAATCTATCTGGCAACACTGCGCGGGATAAGGAGCAGGTTACCTGGCAGGGACATGATGTCAATGGATAAAGCAGAAAAGAACCACAAACGAGGTTCATCGTGAGACACGCATGCTGTTCAGATCTGCCTGCTGATGCCCCACTGAGGCGCAAAACAGCAAAAACGGGAAAAGGCTGAAGCTAAAAAAAAAAGTATTTTTCCGTCAGGAAAAAATTAATTCATAGATTTTCAGCTCTGTTGAACAATTAATGTTTTTCTTTCTCCATAAATTCAAATGACTTTGACCTGCATCTTTAACAGCTGGTTTAGCGCGCTTCAGGCCGTCTGTCTGCGCGCCAAACTCACAATTTTACCGAACAGATTTGTGAAATATATTTATAATGTTGCCTTAACAAAGAGGAAAGAAAAGAGAGGCTGGAGGAGGGACATGAACTCTTTAATATATCAACACAAATAGAGTTTTGTCCTGCGGGACGGGGACTACAGAATCAATGCTTTATACTGGCATGACAAATCCTGAGGGATGCGGGCGGGCAGCATGTAACTTTGGGGACTGTCGGTTTAGCAGAAAGGCGGGGCGGGGGGCTGGAGATCTGAAATGCCGCGCATGCCTAGGCTGGTCTTTGCACTCCCCAGGAAGATGGGCATGAAATCCAAAGGAACTCCACATTATTTCATTCACAGTCAACAAGACCTTGGAGATCCTCCCTCAGTAGTGTCCGGCCAAAATATAAAAAATCCCTGGGGGTTCTTATGCAAGGGGTTAATTCATAGATAGCTAATATTTAGTGACTGAACTTGACTGAATAATTTTAATAGAAAAACCCAGAAGCGATGAAATGACCTTTTAAGAGTTTCAGATGAAGATATCAGCTGTGGACAAAAGCGACACACACAAAAAAACACACTTCAGATGGTTCCTAATATTTAAATTTTTTATAAAAATTCTGCAGAGCTCACAGAAAATCTGATCAACAAGTTCAGTTGGGTATTCTCTGCCAGCAGACATAATTAAGAAAATAGATTTTTATGTGGACTCTGTTCTGGATCTGTTTTCCCTGATGTCACTTCCTCTCGCTTGAATGTCTGTAATTCTCTGTGTTTGTGGCCGACAGTTAAACCATTCCAGACTACAATTAGCTCAGAAGGCAGCAGCCAGGCATTTTTGTGCTGACAGCAAGGAAACAGCACATCCCTCCACTTCTGGAACCGTCTCAAGAAGAGATCAGATCTGATAGGTTTCTAATGGCGGTCTAAACTCTTCTTTCCAATGCTGAGGTTCCATAAATCCATGTATAAACATCACTAAACATTTTCTCTTTGCACTCACTCTTCTTAAGCGTCTCCTCCTGCCTCACACACTTTGAGTTTATCTGAATTTGAATCTCTGTTGTTCTACAGGAAAAAAAATAATTTAACTTGAGATCAGGCCAAAAGTGGCTTTGTGCATTAATAAATTCATATTTATGGCTGAGATGTCATTCATTTTTGAATGTAGCTATGTAGAACAAACAGGTGGAAATCAATATTCACATTCATCGTGCATATGGCCTATATGTCTTATTTAGCACTTCCAGGTTGCTGCCATACGCTTGTTTGGATTCCACCCAAAGAGGCAAGATGTCCACTCGGAAAACGGAAATCTGTTCTTCCCTGCTGTCCTGCAGTCTGAGACTGAGCCGATCTCCAGCAGCCCTCAGCAGCATCCTCTTCTCTGTTCCCGCCATCCTTTGGCGGTCAATAGCTGCATGCTGTGCATAGTGTTTTAGCTGTACATTTTCTCCAGTTGAGTCCCAGTCTGATCTCCTAAACGCCCTTGTTTGGGAGTAGTTTATTTGATGTGGCTCTGAGCCAAAGTATAGCAGAAGTTCCTGCTGGCAAGGCCATAAACTCAATGAAGGCGTCCCTGTAGTTCAACCTTCATCGTGCTCCTGTTTGTTCAGAAGCAACACCTCAACCCAGAACTTTATCTCCAGTGTTTCTATTCTTTCAACTACCGTAAGTCTTCAACCGTAAAAGCATTTGAAGCCTTTCCAGTGGATCCTGAGGCAGAGAAAAGCAGCTTTGCCCTGATATGAAACACTTTACAAAAGTAAAGTCACAGTGATTTTATGAACAAGGACAGATTTACAAACTATGTCAAATAGCATGTGTTATTTAACAGTCGCTGACAACAGCTCCACTGTTAAAGGGTTATACAGCAGACTCTGCTTTGGTGTTGAGGCTGAATGTTTCTTAGTGGTATGGTCCGGTTCGGTCCAGTATTTCAAGCATTTCTATTACAAAAAGGGCCCATTAAGCCAGACCAAATGATACCATTATTGAGCCCCATTGCTTGAAGGTCCATAGAGAAATGGAATGGATCTGTTAGGGCGGAGCTACTGTTGAAACCCGTGATTGGCTGAGAGTCATTACGACAAGATAAAAGCTTCAAGAAAGCATCTGTATTCCTCTTCTCTGCCCACAGTCTTCTCTCAAACATGAAATGTTTTGTATCTACAAAGAACCAAAAGCCAAGCGGAAAAAAACAAGCTGCTGGATGACCTTCATTGTTGTTAGCTTCACCCAGTATGTGCCGTAACGGTCTACTTTGAGTGGAAACGCTCACTTGATCACTATAAACCGGACTGATCAAGACCAGACCCCTCAGTGGAAACAAGGCTTTATGGTGTATTCAGACTGGACAACTTTGGTTTGCTTAAAGTCAACCAGAGTTTGTTTCCCCCCGATAATCCGGAACCAATACATCCAATCGGACCCCGCTCTCTGACCCATATTTTGTGAAATATAAAGTCTAAATCAGTGAACTATCATGACAAGGATGGCAAAGCGCCGGTCTTTTATTATTCTTTCTTTAGTTGCTTTGCAATCTTGTAATTCCTGGCCAATGACTGAAGAGATCCTTAGTCACATGGTTTTGTTTACAAGCTTTGGTTTCAAACAGCAAATTCCACTTGACCGCAGTCTGAGTACAGACCAAACACAAGGTTAAGGACTCGAACCGGACAAAATTAAATAGACTCAGTCCACACTATGGACTTTTCCAATTTGCATACACCCATAGAAAACGGAGCTTAAACATGGCTATACTTAGTTTGTACATCTCCATCTAGTTTTTCATTCCTTATTCCACTTTAGACCACATAATAGTGGTACATCAACTCATTCCTAAATCCCTCCTTAACCTCCTCATACAGGTGGACCACTGCAGAGTGGACCATCATAGTATAATCAGTCTCACAGAGGGGAATAAATCGGTTTCTATGGAAACACCCATTAGGTACATTCCCCATGAGTCCCAGAGCACAGGAGGCGAGCTGCCTAATTTGCCAAAATTCATTCATCATACTTTTCCACGTGCAATCCGCAGGAGGCCGCCCGAAGCAACAACCTGCAGCCAGCTCTGCAGTTTCAGAAGCTCAGAGCATTTCACATTTAAATTTAGTCTTTCGCCTGACACTCTTATGCAGGGTGACTTAAAAGTGAGAAACAACATTACAGATTCAGTAGACGCTTGGGCACATAGGGCTACATCAACAAGGGCAAGTCTAACAGAAGTTAAAGACAGATTCTGTCAGGACTGAGCTAGGTCATTTTTAAGAGGATGGCTGAGGCTCCAATTAAGAAATCGTAGTTTATATAATAATCAAAAAAACAAACTGGCAAGAAAATAGTGAACATTGTAGTGAACATTGTCCTATTTCTATTTAAGTTCAAATCTTTGCTCTGACAGCTGCATGGTTTTTTTTTTTATAAATCTAATTAAAATGATCATTGCATAATCTTGATCAGCAAGTAAAAGAGCTAAAAAATTTTGCCAGTTAGAAGAAGAAAAATGTTTAACTCTGTTCTGCTGAATGCCGCTGAGACAGATAAATACCTCTTTGAAAATTACAATGGGAAAAGGGTTATATTTGTAAAAAAATGACCCTTATTTCATGTTGAATTATGAACATGTGTGAAGTCCTTGGTTTGTTTCATGCAAGAATTGTTACTGTGTCATAAAAACAATCCTCTCTATAGGGTTTTAGCTGAGTTGTTCCAAATATTTTAGTAGCAGGATAAATATACAAAGACAACCAGCATTAAATGAGCCACCAGTGGGGGCTCTAATGAATAGTGCTGGCTGTGACCAAAAATTTCCAGAATCCTGGATCAATTCAATTTCCGATTTTTTTCGATTTTTTCAATCAACTCGATTCAATTTAATTTGAAATCTTTACGGTTTACACATTTAGACATATTTGTAATATAATGCAATCATACTATATATTGTTTGACGATATTCATATTAATCTGACACATTTTATATGAGTCAAAAAATAAACCAAATAATTTCTCAAATGGACAAGCTCCAACAAAAATGTGCGGGTCAATCTGTCAGCAAATCATCATCCTCTGTGTGAATTACATCACTTGATTGACATGCAGAACGGCTAATCAAACATCCTCTGAAACATACATCACTTTTATTCATTTCTTCTCCTACAGACCAGGGGCCGCTGTTAGCTCAGCTGTGATTAAGCCATCCAGGCTAAAGAAATGTCATGCCGCCCCTCCACGCGGTTTACAGCAGAGCAAACCTTTCCAAACGCGATTGTTTCTTTCGTTTCACGATTCTTTCTTTTCTGTTTTCACAATAAAATGCCTTTCCTGTTCTAATTATATATTACTACAAAAATAATATTATTTCACACAACAAAGCTATCTCCTCATATAGATTTGTGTACTCTTATCGTGTAGTTTTTTAATTACTAGTACATAAACATAGAATTCTGGACTGTAGATATATTAGAAGTTTTCAACTTTGAAGTTAAATAGTGACTTTGGAGCATAATTGCAGGCTATGTTCTGCCTCTCCTGGAGGGCTTTTTAGTTTAGCCACTAGATGGCAGTAGCGCTATAGAATTACACTTTATTCCACCGTTTTTTAAGCAAAAAAACTATCCTAATGCATGTTATAAAGTACGCTATGGTAGAGTCTAATGCTATGAATTAAAAAAAATCTTTATGTTGAGCAATATTCAAATGTTCTTAAATGTTTTAAAAAGCATCAGAAATGTTTCAAAAAGGTTTTGGATGAGTGAGGATTGGTGACAGACATTCTTCGGCCGTGGGGATGCAGGGTGGCTCTCCGTATTCGGCATATTCGTAGGTGTCTCTGGTCCCCAACCCCCGCGAATAAGGGAGGAATGCTGTATCAGAGTATATTAGTAATGGTTCCATGAACTTTCTAATTGTATTTAGTAAACTGTCTAGCACTTTTACAGCTGTTCACCATGATTGTTTCAAAGCTTGATCTTGCAAAATCTCACAAAATCTCAAGAGAGTTGCGTTAGGTCACCGGAAAAGAAAAGGCATTAAAGATCGATCTCTACTTCCATGGATCGATTATATCTATTTAGCTTTAATCGATGAATTAATTTCAGCAACCCAGCCCTATAAAGAAAACGTCTTAAACTAAAAATCTGCAATTCCATGATTAACCACAAGGGACAGGTTTCAGAGGCTAGTCTAGTAGAATTAACTTCCATTATCAGAAAGTACATTAAAGCAGTGTTTTTCAACCAGTATGCCGCGGCACACTAGTGTGCCGTGGGAGATGGTCAAGTGTGCCGTGGGAAATAGACCTTTTTCACACTTCCGCATTTTTCGACCGGAAATACGTCAATGACGTGTAAAACAACTTCCTGTTAGCATAGCGGCAGATATGAAGAATGGAAGAGTCAAAGAGTTGCAGTTTCTGTTGTGTTCCAGGCTGTTCGTCTTCCAGCCAAAAACAGCCCAACCTTTCATTTCATTATTTTCCTGTGGATCTAAACCTGAAACCCAAATGGATATAGGCGATCCGAAGAGAGGAAGGGCATAGTTTTAATGTAAACACAGGTAGCACCATCTGCTGCCGGCACTTCGCTCCGGATTGTTGTGGTGCGGCTGTGTCGTTCGTCGCCTGAAGAGTGGTGTTGCCCCGAGCCTTTTCCCTTGGAACAACTTTACTGCTCCTTTGAGAAGGGAGTCAGTATATGACAGAACCTCAAACGTCAGTCTATGCAGCTACGCTGTGAAGATAGCGACATGGTGGCTAAGCTAAGCTAAGGCAGTAAAGATGGATCACGACTACGTGACACACCCACCTGCAGGTAAGGTTGTTCATAATGTGTTTGGTTAACATTAGTCAACTATGTGTAACGTTATTGGATAAGTGCATTTCTACCTGAACAAATTAATGTTTATAATATAAGCTGTTCACGCTCTCCCTTATTTTAATTACATGTATTTAATTACTTTTGAGTATTTTGCCATTTTGTATTTTCCTTAACAATAAATTAAATGTATTTGTAATTAAATACTTAACATACTTTTGAAAACATGATTACTGTGTTGTGTTGAAAGGTAGCAAAAATATGTTAAGACAAATTTTTAATTTCTTTATCTTCACAGGTGCTCTGGATGAGGCTTTGGATACATCCATTAGAAGCCAAGTTCCCTTGCTGGAGCCAGGAGACTGATGTCATGGCGGACAAAGAGTTCCTCGTTCCAGACCTCCTTACTGATATTGGAATTAAACTCATCATTCTACCTTTCAAGCGTTCCACTCAATTCAGCAAGGAGGAAACAGAACAATCCCAGCCATTACCCGCCTCAGAATTATAGTGGAAAGAGTGATCGGTAGGATAAAGTCCTTTCACATCAGGGACTCTCCCGTGCCGCTCTCACTGCTGGGCAGTGTGAATCAGATCTGGCTTAACTGCTGTGTTATGGCAAATTCTCAAGGACTTTTTTGTTTTGAAGAGTGAATTAATGTTTGGTTTGTAGATAATGTATCAAGTGCAAATAGTATGGAAAAATGTAGTGTTCCCACATATTCTTAAAATCTAATTAAATATAATTGTTATATTCTTAATATTTTTCTGTTAAATGTTACTTTGACTTCACAAAAAAATTAGATGAACAAATAAAACAATTTTGGTCAAAATTGTGCCTCATTTAATTTTTTGGTATGCGTATCAACTGATTAATCACAATACAAATAACATCAAACATTTACAATAAAAAATAACATTACAGATCATTAACAGTAAGACAGAAGGCTGAAATGATTGTTAAAGACAAGATAAGTTTAATTTAAGGTATGCATTCATGTATTTGCCATAATATATATCCAAGTTCTCTTTCATTTCATCTCAGAAACCCCATCCAACACAGCCATGAGAGGTTGGGGCTGCACCTGGCATAATTTACTTCCAGATGCCATCATATATGGATCTGGCTGTGGTCCTACACAAGAGAAACACAAGATTATTGGTCACACAAAAGAAAAGTTAGACACAAGTGCATAACTACATTTAAATTTTATTCATTATATCTGCAATAACTATAATTTGGTTAGTCATAAGATTAGAAAAAACAACTTAAATTGCTCTGACAAAGCAAAAAAAGTTAAAACAATCACCTGTATATGCTTTGTACAGTGTGGACCTCAGACCGTCCAACTGCCAACTGTTTTGGGCTTTTGCGCCACCAGCTCACTAACCGGTTCAGGATGGATTCCCTAATAAATAAAAGGCAAAAAGCAATTAGTCTGTAGTCACTACTGGGGGGGTTTTTATAAAAATTTACAGTTGTTATGGATACACATCAGTTCTTGAATCCTAATGACAATTTGATCACAAACCCACCTGTGTTCTTGGTCTGTGCCATCTTTGCAAGCCACTCGTGCAGGCCAGGGGGGGATGGCACAGCCTGCAGACCCAGCTGTGAATAATGTGCGGTCTGGAACAGGATGGTACCTATGTGATTGCAGAATCCCTAACCAGCCGCACAACTGCAGGAGAACGCTTTCAGGTTGGCACTTTCTGCATCTAGTGATATCTGGAAACAATAAATTAAATAGGTTGCAATTAGGACATACTTATGTTGCTACATCAATGTAACATGAAACTATAACTTTCAGTAGGGTGACCAGATTTGAGTTTGTAAAAAAGAGGAGTGAAGTGAGTTTGTGAGATATTTCTAAAAAGAGTACTTGGTGTTCAGAGCTGCGTACATGAAGCAAATATGATTACATTTCATCTATGTTCAATGTTATTTTATCATATAGGTATCAAAAAAGAGGACGTCTGGTCACTCTACTTTCAGAAAAATAATAGTAAAAGTGAAGAAAGAAGAAAGAATGAAGACGCATACAGGCAACTTAACATTTCTTATTTACCTACTAGTACAGCTTCATCAAATTTCTGGTTATGTTAATCTCATACCTTTTCACTTAAGCATACACACAACATATTCACTGAGATATGTTATACCTTAAATTACAAATTAATAACACCAGGATTTAAAGTTGATGTCGTAAACAGAGTTACCGGTGATGCGGCTATGGCTAAAGCTAGCTGAAGCTTACCTTGGTAATGGTGGATAAACTCTTCGTGGACGAATTTATATCTCTTGTCCAATTTGTTTCCTTTAGTGCAGTGGTCCCCAAGCACCGGGCCGCGGACCGGTACCGGGCCGCGGGACACTTGGCACCGAGCCGCGGGAAGTTTTGGCACCGGGACACACAGAAAGAAAAAATAATTTCCATTTTATTGGTTTTTTTTTTTTTTTCGAAAAAATCGTTTTATTTTGAAAAGTGACCGGATTCTCTCTGTTACATCTGTCACACTTAACGCACGTCAAAGTCGCGACACCAAACATCAGGTGATACACCCCGCTAAAATTAAACCCAAACAACCAAAATGAGCAAAAAACAAAATTCTTTAGAAAGTTGCTTTGACAAGGGGAAAATTATTATTATTGTTGCTATTATTATTATTATTATTACTAAAGAGAAATACCCCCCGGTCCGCGGTAAACGTGTCTTGCGTTGTACCCCCCCTTCACTCGCCCCCCCCCCCCCGCGCCCCCCACCGGTCCGCGGCAAACGTGTCTTGCGTTGTACCGGTCCACGGTGACAAAAAGGTTGGGGACCACTGCTTTAGTGGACAAATGCATCTTCACACTCTTCACCATATCGGCGCTGGTGAACTTCGAAACACAACTCAGGCTCTTTGAAAACACTCGAGGCTCTGCCATTCCTCCACCAGCGAAGCACAAACCGGAACTAGGTTTACACGTTAATGACGTGTTTCCGGTTTTTGCGAAAAAGGTCTATTGCCCTCAACTGAAACATTTATGATCTCCAGGATTTCACCTCTTTGTTCATCCAAACAAGCCCTAAAAAAACACTAAGAAATAAGGAATATGATAGATCATAAAATACTTTTTTCTTTGTGTTTATTTGATTCTATTAAAGACATTTTGATAAAAATGACGGTACCGATTTAGCTGCAGCTTAATCTCCGTTTTAGCAAAAGTCACGCCCCTTTAACTGTCTCCACCAATCATTCTTGGATTCTTAATCACGTGTCATCAGTCTGACCAATCAGAAGTGGTTAAAGTCTTCACTTCCTTGTTGTGCATTCTGCTGATAAAGTCGCTCAGTTTCAAATAAAATACCATCTAAAGCTCGTCTTTAGCGGTGTAGCTTTCCACAGAATCCGGTGTCAGACCGTGGAACAAGTGATCAAAACAATAAAGCTCAGAAACGCTGGTCGTTCTGCATTCGGCGGATTATTGAACTACATCTCCCATGATGGATTGGGTTAAAAGTAACCCAACTCGTCTCTCCTCTTAACGTCTTGAAACCACAACGAACACAAATCAAACAGTTTTTAAATCTTTTAACTTAACTTTTATTACATCTTTTAGAGAGAAAAACAGCTGCAGCTTCCAGCGTTTTCTGCCATAATTATAAAAAAAAGAATGTGAGATTGTGGAGGAACTGTTCGAAACAGACTGAGTTTCTCCTGTTTTTTTTGTTTTTGTTTTTTTTTAATGCTGGTGTGCCGCGAGATTGTTGTCAAGGTTTAAGTGTGCCGCGGCTCAAAAAAGGTTGAAAAACACTGCATTAAAGTACACAGAAAGTACATTACAGATATTTAAGTCTGCTTCATCCATGTTCTGTATAAATGTGATCTTTTGATGTTTTGTTAGGGTATTATTATGTTAGATTATGATAAAAACCTAAATGAGACATTATGATATCATCTCCTCACCTGTGTTGCATCAGTAATTTCTACATTGTGTCAAACTTTACACTAAATATAAAAGAAAAGTTTCTGCCGCAGATGACATAACCTCAAGGACTTCTCTGTTTCAGTAAGTGCAACATTTTCTGTGAATATGTTTAATTTAGTTTTGATGTAAACAGAGCGGCAGATTGCATCAGACAGTATAGGAAGCACAGATGCTGCATGCCAAATGCCAACAGTCATGATTGAAATTATGAAAAAAATTATGAGAAATTATGCCATTCACTGCAAACACCGTGCTTTCCAAAGGGTGGTGAGGCTTTCTGTGGTTTAATTTCTGTGGGAAATTGATCCACATTGCTCTTTGAGTGGTAAAGGTTGCCAACCCCTCTGCTAGTGCAATTCCCTTCTTTGCAGTCAAAGTATCATTATTTCTGTTCCATCAGTTGTAATGATCACCCAAGAACAACAGTTAAAACTAGAGAGTTGTTAGATTCTGATTGTTTCACTTACGAGGGTCTGAAAACTCAGCTGGCTTCTGACGGCTACTGCTCACAATCAGGCATTTGATCGCTCATTAAGAGCTGGTGAACAAGGTCAAGGTCACTTTGTGGTTCCAGGCGTTTGAGACATTTTGGTTTACTGTTTAACCCATCTGTCATCTGAAAAAGTCAATAGTCATAATCCTCACTCCCACTCCACTTAGCAGGACATGCTCACTTCAAACTCAGAAGTCAAGAGAAGGTCTGCCATAAAAACATTAGCAGCCTTCCTCAGACAGCAAATGTTGCCTCTGTGGCTGCTCCTGTGAGACACACATCATTAATACATCATCTGTCATCAATCCAATAAGATGTTCTAACCACTGAACTTTGTTTTCTTTAGAGGTCACCTGAGGACCAGCCGTTTTTTTCCTGTGATGCAGACTCCAAGCTTACTCAAAGCTGGTTTCATCCTGCAGCATGTAATCGATTATCATTTCCAACAATGACTGCAGTGTTGGCAAGGCTGCTAGAGGGTGGATTAAAAAAAGAAAAAAAAGGTTCAGACTGCTTAGAACAGTGGGATTTGCATGGGTTTAACAATTAGCTACAAGAGCTACTTGAAACACAGTGTATGTTCTTACTTACAGAGGGGGGTTTACATGTAAAAGCAGTGAAATCGATTCTGAACCGTGAAATATCTATGTTTTCATGTGATGCATCAGTAAAAAGTTACCGACACAAGTCTTAAAAGAGTGTCTTCCAAAAAACAAAAATAGGCTGAATGTCTTGTCCTAAGCAGCCCAACTAAAGTCTTGTTGGAAGCAGATTTGTCCGATTCTACAAACTGTTGCACCAAGCTCAGCATGGCTGCTCATGCGTCTGCAGGGCAGAGAAATTACATTTGCTAACCTAAGTAACACCGTTGCATGAAGAAAATTAGGCCTCTGCACAGAGGGGGGCAAAGGGGTGGGGCGCAATCATTTACATCTAAACTCATGCATTATGAATGAGATAATCATGTGGCGGTTTCAAAGTGGAAGCTTCTCCAAGCAGCAGGAGAGAAGAGTATTAGCTGTTCATTAGCATCCAGACAGGAAGCCGTGAGCGCATTGATTCAGTACGTGTGCGGCTCTGCGACCCACGTCTGCGGCCTGCACACATTAAAGAACCGCTGTCTCCCCCATCATAAACTGCTGATGTAGTGAACTCACCTGATTTATGACTTAAGAGGCCAGAGACACACCACATGCACGTAATGGAGACATTATCAGGCACAAACAAAAAGGGCAAAATGGGGGTAATGAACTGAGAATCTGCAAGTTAAAAGAGCCCTTACTGAACGACGGAAAACTCACCAAAGTACATTCATTAGCTTAATTGTACTGCAATTTAGTTAGAATGACACCAATGATGAGGGAATAACAGAAGGATACAAACATTTAGGTCACATTCCATGTGACTTAAATGTCACTTTCTCCTGTCACTTTCACCGTCACTTTCTCCTTCCTTGAAAAGGAGACAGGCAGTGTCACACAACTTGTATGTACATTTTGTACATACTGCACAGATAAAAATTGGTCATACGTGAATGTACGTGGAAAAAGTTGTGGTCTTTTTTTCACAAATGTTTGACAAATGAACCACATTAAAACCACAAATAAAACATGCAAAGCACATGTAAATCAACGTAAACACGAACCGTGTTTATATGAAATTCATTAGTGATTTGTGTGTCAGTTATGCACAATTGCATACAAGTTAGGTAACATTTGTGTAGAAATGATGTAAAATATGCGTAAACTGCGTAATTCTCAACCAAAAAAAAGTTTTTCACTGTTAAAAACAAATTCGCGTAAAGACCTTGACGGACATCTGCGCAGATGGACGAATGACGAACACAAGAAACACTAATGAATTACATATATGTATGTATGTACACATGTATCACAAAAGACTGAAATTTTATGCGTGGAAAATGCGCAAAATGTACATAGCAGCTGTGTGACACGGCCTTAAGAGCTTCGTTACATCTGCCCCTATGGGTGGATACGGGCTGTCTGCGGGTAAACAGGTAAATCTGTGCGAGCCGCGCAGGTGGCCCCGTACAGTATTTTCGTAGAGAACCCAGTGATCCTGTAAGGCAACATTGTTCATGCACGTTTTTTTTCTACAGGCTTGCGGTGACAGGTTGTTGTGAACACTTAAGCAACACTTAAGGGTAAGTAAAAGGGAAGTACAATAGGTGAGACAAAGGCGTGTCGGGCAGATTTTGTCTTTTTTTGACCCCCTAATTCCTGTGAACAGGAAGCCTGTTAATGCTGTTCGGGTGATAAGTGGTGCTTGATGGGCATCCCTTGCATGCAGCCTGACTGTTAGAAATGAGGTAATTAGACGATCAGAGCATAGTTTGTGTGGGTATCCATACGGGAATCTTACAAGCACTTACATATCACGTGCACACCCTGTGCATGCAGCATTTGTTCGTGGTCAGTAAGGAGCCAGTGCGCACACTTCACTAGCGACTGGAGTGCTGCGTAAGGGACATCGTATGACAGCATCACCCAATACATCATAATTGTAACTTACGTTGTTCTTAAAAATACTTCAGGATACATTCACCGCACCCACGGCAATGGTATGTTCCTTTTTTGTGAGGTGGTGGCACAGGCCTCAAGGGCACTGCAAGACAGTATGCTCCTCCTGAGATGGAGCCCCTCCTCTGTACAACCCTCAACGGACCTGAACAACCCAAAACCCACAGCACCTGAACAGGTCCAATCCCCTTACGGATAGATGCATGTGACTGAAGCTTCACCTATAGATGGTGTGTTACATGATCAAGTCAGGTCACATTCACTCCAATGAAAAACAGCTCAATGACCAAATTACACATGCTTAAACTTTAATTCCAAAACATTTAATTTACCTCCTCATATAGAAGAAGGAACTTTAAGTCGTTTTTGGGATGAAAATGAGAGAATGGTCTGTAAACTGGCAGGTGACACTCTTATCCTTATCCTTAACCCTGGTTTTTCCTGCCTAGTGAGCCATTTTTGAAAAATGTCAGTTTTCAGGGACAAATGCAGTAAGAATCTCATTGGGAAGCCACATGTCCACATAGAACTGACCACTGTTGGGACCTATTTTAGCAAAGGTATAGGATGAGGTTTGATGTGGATTTTCAGGCAAAGATATGAGAATGGAGCTGAAAAACTGGCTTTAAATCAGCTCAATAATAACTAATGAGTCAGCCATGTCTAGTATAGGCACTACTTTACTACCTCATTAAGCTTCTGTCTGCAAGACTGGCGCCCTTCTCTCCCTCCTTACCCTCCACTCCACAGTAAAGGAAGTAGCCATAGCCATGTGTTTTCATCCACAATGCTGACCATGATGGAGGCATTGATTTAGCAAATCTGAATGGATGTATTACCATTCATTTGACAAGAAAACTATAGTTTACTAAAGATTATTTAAAGAACCACTCCCATAAGAAAAGTGTGTTTTTAACATGTTCTTATGGCATTTTCTGATAGAAGCGCGTTTATTAAGAAAATTAAGATTAAAATTCCAATTCTAACCATTAGTGGAGCAGCTGAAAAAATGTCTTATGAAAAAGTCTGTGAGTGTGATGTACAAGTAACAACTGTGGAGCACAAGCTCCCCGCTCCACTCCTTTCTAAATTAGAAATAGATCCATGAACGTCTTTGTTCTCCTCGTCTGAGCTGGAATCTGGATCTAAGCTGTACTGCTGGATAGCTCTGATATTGCTCACCATTTTTGTTACACCGCTAATATTAGGTTGGGGTTGTGAGAGTCTGAGCTAGCAGGAGAGAGTGTAAACAGAGGGATGATGGGAAATGAGCAGAGGCTTTCTTACGTGCACAACTCAGAGGTGAATTTCTAAAAAAAAAAACTTTGCCGCTCTGCAGAAACTATGTCCTAGAAAACAACAAAGGTTTTCAGATTTGGCTTAAAATGGCATCATCATTAACTAGAAGCCCCTGGAAACGCTCTGAAAATAGATCAGAGGAGGATTTTAAGATAAGAAGCACATAAAACATCCTGGATGGAGGTGATCAGAAACAATTCAAATGAATATCTTCCTTTTCTCATTTTTTTTTTTTTCATATTTTCTCTCTTTGCTTTAGCAGATTTGAGCAAAACTGAGTTGATCTTATCTCAGCCCCCATCCACCAACCCCCACCCCTTGTATACTGTTTGTTCCTAACAAGACTAAACTGGACTGACATTGAAACCATCAGCTGTTTTTTTTTTTTGCTCTTCATCTTCAATAACAGTGGTCATTGCTCACCAATGAAGCCTAATCTCTATGTCCCAGCACTCAAGGCAGCTGTGCTTCAGTTTGATAACATTCCCTGTGAGGAGATGAGCATGACCTACTGTTGAAATGCCCCCCCACCTTTGCCCTGTTAAATCCAGCTTGACGGTGGCATGGGATACGATTGGATCTGGTTATCTCCCTCGTCATGCTGTGTTCTCTCATCTATGCAACTGAGGCTGAAAACAGTCAGCTGATAATCTTCAGACCACAGGAAGATCTAGAACGCCCTAAAAGCTGCTCCCTCAACTCTAAAAACATCCCTCAACTTTGAAGACAGAGGCTTTTGTCATTCTGGTTTCCTCTCTTTGCACTTCCTGTCTCTTGAACAGAACATGAAGACTTCTTTAAACTAAAAGAAGATCAATTTCTAATTTGTTTCCTTTTGTAGATTTGAGTCCCCAACATCCATCTATCTTTGTGCAGGACAGCTTCAGGATTATATGATCCTCCGGGCAGCTGTGAAGCGTTACAACAGCACCTCCTCCAGATAAGTTAAAGGGTTGGTCGTAGGAGTGGGGGAGCAAGGGAGAATTGATCTGTCAGAAACTTGGAAGGAGAACACATCCAAGGGAACGATAGTCTTTTGCGTTTCATGTACTCCAGAGGAGATTAGAGCTAAACTCCAACAAGTCGCACAGAAAGAAAACAAATCTCTTTGGGAAAAGAGGGGGATTGAGGAGGAGGAAAAGAAGAGTCAAACAAGGCCACTGCTTGAAATCTTTTCTTTCCCCTCTTCATCACTTACATTCCCTTATGTGAAATATGACAATCCAATTAGAGCTCAATCTCACACAATCCACAGCTCAGTATCAAACCTAGGAGGCGAGAATGAGGAGGTTAAGGACGGCGCCGTGACATTTCTGTTCAAGGAACATGGGGATGGCGTTAATTTAAATTCATGTTAGAGATGAACTTTCTCTAAAGGTCTCCAAACCTTCTTCGCAGGTTTGATGTTTAAGAAGGACAGGAGGCATTAAGCGAGAAACATTTTTCAAAAGGAAGTGTAGCAGAAAGGATGGTGAGCAAAAATGAAGAACCTCACCCTATCTTCATCCATATAGTGCTACAGGGAAGCAGGTATGGAAGCGAATTAAGGACGACAACTGTCATCCTAAATCCCTAACATTCATAGTTCTGTTGCAAAGAAAAGAAGACAAATAATTATCAAAAAACATTTAAAAAAAATTAAAAAACAGAAGAAAATTATTTTGTAAAGTTGGTCAATAATCTCTCGAAAAACAAAAAAACTCATTAAATAAATCATTAAAAGATTTATCTTGAAAAACAGACTGCGAGCCTCAAAGTTGACCACTGTGGAGGGATTTTTGTGTCGTTATTTCAAGCGCATCACTCACTTTTTTTTTATTATTTTGCTCTGGAAACAGAAAAATGCACAAAATGCAATTATTTCTCATCTGCGCTCAAAACAGAACAAGGCACCGTGTTACAAATGTGCCACAAAAGCCAGCCAATCACAGACAATCCATCAGTCTATGAGCTGATTGGAAGAATTTCCGACCTATCTGTCTGGAAGTGTCCCTGGGCAAGATACTGAACCCCACCTTGCCTCTGGTGGAAGTTGGCACCAGTATCCAGCAACGGAGCCGCCATCAGTGTGTGAATGTGTGTGTTAATGGGTGTGTTAATGGGTGAATGTGACAGTGACTCTAAAGCGCTTTGGGCCTTCGAGGAAGGTAGAAAAGCACTATACAAGTATACGCCATTTACCCCTCAACCCTCATGTCCTCGTCTGTGACTGACTGGCTTGGAAATGATGCGTGCCCTGTTCTGTTTCAAATGCAGAAGATAGAAAATAGTTGAAATTTTTGGCCTCAAAGTTTAAAATAACTTGTTTAACGCTCAAAACAGTGAGTGTTGTGCTTGGAATAATCCCACAAAAATCATGTTTGATTTAAGCCATGGACCAGAGAGCTCCTTACACATGGGGAGGGCTACGGATGAAGACATTTTGGGAAATGGTGGTTAATAATTTTACAAATGAGCTTTGGATCCAACAAGTCTACATGACACGCTCAACTTTTGATGAGCTGGTGATGCTGTGGGACCTCTGGTGGCGCCCGTTGTGCAGTGACCAAGGCAGCCAGTTCCTACCAAGAAGTGCATTGCCATCCGGTTGTTGGTCACAAGACTTGTTTAGTTAAAATAAAGTGTTTCCATTGCAGTTTTGGGAAATATATTAATTTCAATACACCTAAAAAACCACATCCTCCAAGCACAAAAACGTTTTTTGGTAAATGCAATTCCAATTTCCCAATTTCTCAGTCCATGGAAACTCAGCTAATGACATGGTCACATTGTTTTGTCAATTTTTAATTGCAGCTCATTCTATAGTTTTTATGAACAGACAAGGTTAGTTTGTAGTTTATTGTGCTTTTGTAGCTCTAAAATGTTAGAATAAACATCACGGAAAAAATTAGAACAAAGATCACCCGTGTTTTTTTTGCATTGTTTTTGGCTTATTTTTTTGAATTTTTTTTTGAATTTTGAAATGGTTTATTTCAAGCAATCAAGTAGGAACAATACACAAAAGCAATACAATCTGCAGTTGTACATTCATACAGTAACTAATCAAACTTAGGATAATTAGACATATTAATAAATATTGCTTGAAAGGGAGTGGAAGGAAGCGAACTTATATAATTCCACCCCGTTATACTATAACCATTTTAATACATAATTTAATCAATATCCGGTTCCCAGTTTTTATCAGACAGAATTAAAAATCATAAGGTATCAATAAAGCACATGACAAAGATGAATTACTTAATTATTATGTTAAAAATAACTATTTTAAAAATCAACATGGCAAATGCAGATCAGTTATCTAAAATATATGTTACTCATAAAAGTCATTCATATGATTAGAACATAATACTATATCAGTAAAATAGACACAACACTGTTTCAGAGATTTTCATAGTAAACTTTCATCAAGTATCAAAAGTTAAAAACATGTGCAAAATTATGCTACATTAGGAAAGATTTTTGAATCAATTTATCAATTTTTGGAGCAAGTGAAGTAATATCATTAACTTATTATCATTATTAACCTTTTTTTTTCTTTTCTTTTTTTTTTTTTTATATTTAATAAGGTAATGATGTAAGGGAGAGAAAAAAACAAACAAAAACAAAAAAACAAAACAAAAATAAAAGGGTCCATATTCTGTCAATTATCCAAGGTTGGCATATCTTCTGCTGAAAAAACAGCTGTCCTTATGGGTTCAAAACAGTTTCTAGTTCTCTTCCATGTTATGTCTGCAGACATTAGATTCAGGTCCATATATCCTTCTTCAGCTGATATCAGCTGCGGTGAAAGTTGAGGTCAAGTTGTCTGCAGGTCAGAACTCTCTGCAGACAGATTACCTGACGTTGATTCAGGTGACCTGAATCAACGTCACCTGTTGATTCAGGTGACGTCAGACGTATGGAGAAAGTGATGAATCCACGTGTCATATTTCTTGAAATTATTTGACTCTTTGGTTTATTACTCCATGCTGATTTAGACGTCCGTGATCAAACACTTCTCAAAATCCTTCATGGTGTTCACAACCAGAACCTTGGACCGGTCCGGTGGACCGAGTGGTTTGACGTAAATCCTGCAGCCTTTAACCCAAGTGTTCTCAATCTTCTTCTGCTTCCTGAGAAGCCGTGCATGTTTGGAGATTTCAGCATTCCTCCTGGTCAGATGGTCGTTTAGATAAACAGCAGATCCTTTGAGGTTTTTACGTTGATTCATCAGAGCTAGCTTGTGTTTGTGATTCACAAACCTGATGAGGATCGCTGGTTTATCCGTCTCCTTTCTCCTGGGGAGCGGGTGACAGGTCTCGATGGTGTTGAGATCCAGGGAAATCCCTTTAGATGTAAGAAATGAATGTATTTGCTGATCCAGAGTCTCTACACAGCGCTCCGTATTAGCACTGCTAGCTACGCTAGCGCTAGCATTAGCATTAGCAGTGCTTGCTCCTGGAGTTAGCTTCGCTCCAGGTTTGATTGGTAATCCAGTGAGAATGACATTGTTCATCCTTACTTGCTGTTCCACATCGTCCAGTCTTTTCTCCAGAATGTCGACCCGGTTTTCTCGTTGCTCGTCTTGAGCCCGAAATCTTCGGAACACTTCCATCATCTCCATGAGTGGCGTTAGCTTAGCCGACACCTGATCCATAAAAGATTTAAGCGTTTCTTGAATGCTATCGATAGCTTTTTTGAGCTCTTCATATTCCTGGGATTTCTTAGGGGGCATGGTCAGCTCTCTTTTTGGAGAAAATCAGCTTTTTAAGTAATTTAAGATAGTTGTATCTGCAGAGAGACACTCCACGCGCCCTGCCTGTAACCCGGAACCGGAAGAATCCCTTATAAAAGTAGACATGCACCAGTTTTTTTCCCTTTTTCCCTCCTAAATTAATATAAACCCCTCTAGTTCCAGATCTGTAAAATGTTCAGAAACTCGTCTTTAAAATTATGTCACTATCGTTAGTATGCAGTAAAGCGCTCTCATGCATCGCAGATATTAAATATGAAAATCCTCCATGTGCACCTCTGAGCAAGAAAAAACTGATAACCTCTGCAGCATTAGTCTGAGGACAGCAAACGCCAGTTTTTATGTTTTTATTACGCTTTCATCAACATTCTGTCTTCTGCCATCCTTTTTCTTCTTTCTAAAATATCATCTGGACTTATTTGAATTCCCTTTAAAGTTTTGTGGTCAACCAGATGATCCTTTAAATTTTGATGAAGTGAATGCTTAAAGGATACAATAGTGATTCATCAAACCAGGGGAAATTCTGGAATACTTATTTTTAATGTAAGAAATTTTGCTTTTGTAGATTACATTTTTTTTAGTCACCTGTTCTGTCAAAACAGTTGCAGCTTAACAAATATATATATACAAACATAGTTGGAAAAAATGTAACAAACACATCAACTACAATGTCTGACCCATTGGTCTGTATTTTTTGCAGAAATTGGGTCAAATGGGTCAAATATGCATTAATGTATCATTTGATCACAGGGTTGAACTTTGATATTTGAGGCTCAGAATCATCAACATGTACACTCTGAACTGCTCCTCTGAGGTTACCCAGAGGATTCTAAACGACAAAAATGAAGCCTGAAGTTGGACGATCATACTGAGGAGATTGGACTCGGTCCAATTCAATGTTGTGAAAATGTTTGATTGGACAAAACAAAGAGTTTTGTTGAGTCCACCCACCTACCAACATCACAATGCATAATGTAAAAGCAATCCCTTTTCGTTTAGTGAAAAATCGGACAACTTACCATTAGAATTGGTGGAAAATTTCCAAATCCAGAAACCAAATTCCAGTGGCCATTTGAGGAACCTTTTTCACTCTTATTGGCTTTTGGGAACAGATGGTGCTCAGAATGCTCACTTAGCTAAGTGGGCATTCTTCACTCTGACTGCTGCAGATGGACTGGTCCTTCCATAATTCTTAATTAGTCTGATTTGGTTATTTATAAAAAGCATCAGGTAATACATCCAATTCCAATGCTCTTCCATGTAGACATGGTATTAATCTGATAAATATGAATCCCCCCTTACAGGGATTATGAATGTATTTCAAAGAATAGAATCAAACAAATACTTTTCCATGTCATACTTGAGGCATGAGCTCTTGCAGAAATACTGCATTGTTACTGTCCCACCAACCTAGGTCAGAAACGAATCAAGATTCACAACAAATTTCAGTGAAGATAGTCTTCAAATTTGTCTTTAACTTTGCTTCTTCAGGTCATTTGCAGAACTGTGAAGCTGCTTAGATTTGACCCGAGGTCAATCACAGAGTGGAATATATAATCCTAATAATAATGACGTAATCCTTACTGAGGACAAACATGGATAAATGTCAACAAACTGAACCTGTGTTTGTTTCCCAAAAACCCAGCAAAAAACAGCAAAACAGCACCGAGGACTTTAACACCTAAAACATTGCTTCCATAAATAGCATTGTTACCCACTGCTCTGGGCTGACATACACTTAACATGCACACAGAAAAAAATTGAGTCTCTTTGACAGCTTTTACTCTCCTGTTTCCCTTCTCCCATTATTTTTAGTTTCTAACAGTTGTTTCTGCAGAGATGCAGAGGTGTGAAGACTGACTCCAGTAAACAACTTCTCAGAGTTCCAGTCCAGCCTGTGAGTTTGACACGCCATGAACAGGCTCCAGCTCGTTCACAGCAATCTGATAGGAGCCAAACACGGAGTGGGCAACAGCAACACCTCAGCAGCTTGTGCAGGCCTGCAGGAGCCGAGGAGGACATTAGCAGTATTATCAAGTCCTGAGAAAACAGGAGAAACGGTTCTTATCTAAATAAGAAATGATCCAACCGCAATTTATGAATTTAATCCCATAATGTGCGTTGTATTTAAAATTGTCTTTGTAGTTAGGGGAGCTCAGTGAAGCTTTAACTTTACATTAATCCTCCTCCCAAAACAAGTCTCTGCTATAAGGAAGCGTGTATCACTCTAGTCCAAAATAAGTAATAATACATGTGACCCTGGGAGCCAGATCAATGCCTGGGCCCAGCAAGCCTCTCAGCCATTCAGCTGGGGTCCAGCTGATGATTCTGCACGGGGGAGGAGGGTTAAGTGGGATGGACAACCTTTGACTTTGCAGCGCTCGGCGTAACGAGCATGTAAAGAGATGAACATCCAGCCTTGTGATAGCGGCAACGATTCAGAGGTCAACGTGGCGTCCCGCAGGGCGGAGCAGTGAGGGGTTGTGGAGGCTGGAGTAGAAAGAAGGGCAGCAGGGCATTCATGCGATTACAATCAATGGCTTTCAGGCTGCAAACATCAACTCTGCCAATGACCTTTGCTTTTTCCTTATGAAAAAACAAAACAGAGTGTTGAACTCACACTGCCTAAAGATCTTTGTGGTATCTGACAGCACGGATTTGAGATCCAGTGTAAAGGCCGGTTCCACTTAGGGATGTCCCAATCCAATCTTGCAATCAGATATCGGGCCCGATCACATAGTTTCAGACTCTGTTAGAATTGGGTGTGTTAGGCATCGGATAGTTATTTTACTCTCAATATTAGAGCAGTTCACTGTTTAAATTTCCAATTATACCAAACTGTAAAAAAATTATAAAATAGGGGGCAATCTGGATTTGCTTATTAAATTTAGTCATTTTTAAAATGTGTTACAAAAGTATCGGATCGGAACTCGGTATCGGCAAATACTCCAAATTAAATTTGGATCGGGACGCCCCTGGTTTTAAATCAGTTGCATGAAAATTGTGCCAACCTAAAACTGATGAACTGGGGATATTTGATCACTATTGGTTCAAATCTAAAACCAACAGTTAACCTGGAAGGTTCCCCTTAGCCTTCCTCCCAATTGAATTGTTGGTGAAAAGGAGGAAGTTTGTGATGTTAAAAGAAGTTATTTGAGATCAACCCCACCTGCAGTGACACCCCCACCACCACCATCACATTACTTCAATTCTAATCACAGTTATTAAAAGAGCATGATCGCTGGGACAGCACTGCAGAGAGGACGAGTCTCTCACTGATCAGCCTCTCCTCTAGTCACAACTCCAACTCCCCACACCTCCACCCTCCTCCCAATCTACAGACTCAACCCCCTCAGATCAGAACAGAATTTACACCCATCCACTCTGAAAGATGTTTCTGCCCCTCACTGCACCCAAACTCGGGCTGTTAACTGCTACCTACGCCGTTTGTCTTTCATGACACGTCTGGCAGTAATGCAGCTATCCGTCAGCAGCAGCAAGTCTCCAGGTAAATCATCTGGATGGGCTCCAGATATTGCCCCGCCCCTCACACAAAGACAGAATCAGAATGATGGCTGAGAAGAAGCAAAGTAGAAACAAATTATGGAGACCTGGCAGTAACCATGGTGATGTTGTTTGCTTCTAAAGAGGCAGCCGTCGGTTTGACATTGTCTGCCAGAAAACGTGATGTGCGCTCTTCCAATATCTGCATTTGTTCCTTCATTCATTCATTCATACATTCATCTTCTAAACCTGTTCTGTCCCTTTTGGGGACACAAGGCTACCGGAGCCTATCCCAGCCACTGTGCAGCTATCTGCATTTATTTGTTGAAAAAGGTATTTTGCAAAATCTGTAATTACACAGTTCTGATTTTGATCTGGCCTTTTAGGGATAACCTTTTCCTGAGTCGTGTCGGGCAGAGCCGAGCATCTTGTCCTAAAAGTTCATTTCAAACTCTGACATTTGTCAGTGGACCGGAGAGGCTGCTTCAGCTGAGCGAACCATAGAGGGCACAACCCAAAAGAATCAGTAAATCTTGTGAGGCTAGTTCCTGGTGGTTGTTAATCTCCAGAGAAAGCGGTATTAGAGTGTGGTCTGAGCCTTAGCTGTTTCTTCATATAAGTGGTCGATCCTATGTTTGCAGACAGAAGCTGAGGCAATGTCTAATGAGGACTTTTAATACTGGATCTGCTTGTTGCATATTCATGCTTGACCTGTTTATTTTAATGGCTCATTACAATAAATATATGTTTTCCATTTTTTAAAGAGGACAGTTGCGCCTAAATGGGATATTTTACTACGGCTAAAGAAACAAAATCAAATGTGGTACAATGAAGACGGAAAAAAAAGCAGCTTTCAGAGCACTTTAGGAGAAGCCCATTTATTATTTCTATTTGCCTCTGAACTCAGCGAAATGCATCAGAGATGCTGTCTAGCCTCATTCTCCAGTCAATCGTCTTCATACTGAAAGGATAAATGTGTGTCGTTTTAAGGACAGCTCTCCATTGGGGTTGGTATCTCAGGGACAGGATGTCAGCTCCATAAATAGGCAGATCCCGTCACTGTGCCTCCGTCCCTATGTCTGCCTGCTGTGATAGAGCGTGTGCCATGATGAACGAGGCTACCCAGGTGATAGGAAAGCGTCCTTGCTCAAAGTCGCAGCCCTGAGCGAGTTATCACGCATTGGGGAGCTGCCCCCTCATCTCCAAAGCAGGACAGAGAAACTGTTCTTCGCCATGTTCTGACAGGAAGCTGACAACCGATCCATGCTCAGTGGAGCATTTACAGAGACAGACTCAGACATGATCATATAAAGACTACAGACTGACATCACTCTTAGGGAATTACCAGTCGTCATGGATCTTTGCAGGAGACTGTTAAGTCTGGGAGTGTGCACTAGTCTTTGATAGTGCACAGACAACATCTCACCACTGAGTTAAAAGAAGCAACATTTACAACTAATCTTGTTACAAAAGAAATCCAAAAAAGTTTTCAACATATTGTGTCAAACATGAAAAGAATACAAATATAGAAATACACAACAGGTATATTTGTAGGATGCTTAAATTGAGTTTCTCCTTTAAGGGCAACAAGTAGACACATCCCTTTGGTCCAATCCAGTCTTTAGGTCTTAGTGAACGCGTGTATTCAGACTGGAAAAGTTTGTTGGTCCACTTAATTTGGTCCGGATTGAGTCCTGAACCTTGCGTTTGGCCTGTTTTCAGAATGACGTCTACTGGAGATGTCTGTTTCAAACCAAAGCTTGTAAACAAAACTACGTGATTGCAGATCACTTCAAAGAAACAAGAGAAGGAATAATAGAAGCCCTGTGCTTAATCCTTGTCGGAATAGTTCAGTTACCAGTACTCAAACTTTATATTTCTTTAATATCCAAACTGTAAGGCTGGATAGCTCTGATATTCCTCACCATTTTTGTTGCACCTGTAATGTTAGCTTGGGGTTGTGAAGGGCTGTAAGCTAGCAGGAGAGAGTGTAAACAGATGGATAATGGGAAATGGGGGTTGAGCTTCCGTGCCAACAGTCCTGGGGCCTTATTTATAAACGTTGCGTACGCACAGAAGAAGGCGTACGCCACTCTCTACGCAATAGTTGAGATTTATAAAAAGCAAACTTGAGGGGAAAATGTGCGGTCCTTCACGCAAGCTCTGACCCAGGCGTACGCACAAAAAACGGGTGAAATGAGAAACGGCGACACCGTCGGCAGATGGAAGAAACTAGTGAAAGTGAAAATGACAATACTGTCTCTCATGAATAACATGAAGACTTCACAAAGCAAGTCTCACAATGAACAGCTACACGAACACCTGTTTGATCGATCAGCAGTGAAACAAACAAAAAAATCAAACAAAAATTACAACAGAAATTCAAATGAACACTTACTTGCAAAAAGAAAAGTGAAATATGTTCTGCAATATTGGCATGTTGTGCAATTCATCCTCATAAATAATATAGTTAACAGAACGAAATAATGTACTAAACTGATATTCTCCTCAATGTGTCCGTCTGGAGGAGCAGATATAGTCAAAGTCAAAGTCAAAGTCAGCTTTATTGTCAAATATGCAGCATCCGTAAGACATACAGCACAGATGAAATTGCTTTCCTCTCATTCCAAAGTGCAAGCAGCATATAAAATAATAAATAAATGACTTAAAAAATACATTATTTTAAAAACAATAAAGCCGATAGAGCCGCTGCGTGGGCACGCGCCGCCAGATGCGTGCGAATCAGACAGACAGACAGACGGACGGACGTATTTATTGTCCACTGGGGAAAGTTGTTTTCATAGTAAAACATTTCTTCATATGCTACAGAATTATGGTATTCATGCATATGCCTTTAGTTTGTTTGATTTTTGATAAAACAATGTATGGCGTATGTCTCAACCATTCAGAAAGCAACAAGAAATTACATTTGATGAACAATTTCCCATTTCCACGTGGATTATTACAGACATCTGTAGCTTGTCAGATGCAATTAAATGGATGGAAATAAAATGCCCCATCACAATGCGTAATGACGCACAATGGCTGATCTTGGATCTTAGAAGATGTGGCAAATGGAAGAATTCAGAGTGAACGCATCTTTAGACAGCAAGAAGACTTGCTGGCAAATGAGGACCAGTGTCTTATGAGCCGGTTCCGACTTCTTCGAGCCGTCCTGTTGGAGCTTTTGGGGGTGTGTCACCCGGTGCATCTGGCGCGTCGGTGTCCTAACCGACATCCCCCACCCCCCGCCTCAGTCACTACTCCACGTAAAAGGGACTCCCCAATAATTGCCGCCACTCTCTCATCAAGAGGGGTCGGCTCCGGTGTCCCCTGTCCCCCACCCGTGGCAGACAAACTCTAGCGATGCAGCGCCAGACGTTTTTGGCCCCGACTTTGATGTCCGTCTGTCACTGTCTGCCACTCACGTGCTTTTTCGGCATTAGTAATGCCCACACTGTGCCCTCCAAACAACATTTTTCTCCTTTTTTCCACCTCACCAACAATAACTTCTACTTCACATCGAGTGAAGTTACGTTTTTTTTTTTATTTCCTCTCTGTGTTTGCCATGGTTTCGCTATCAATGAATATTCATTTGTGGGCGTTTCACGGACTATTTATGGGCAACTATGGGCGTGTCATGAAGCCGCAAAAGCTGCGCAGCATTTAGAATTGATTGTGATTTATTAAGGGAAGGATGCGTAGGATGTGCGTGCGCACGGTTTTATAAATCCGAATATTTCTGTGCGTATGCACGTCCTATGTTTCATGCGTACGCCACTTCTGACGCAAATCCTACGCAAGGTTTTATAAATGAGGCCCCTGGCCACCAGGTGTGGTCCCACAGTTGAGTACATGAATGGAATCTCTAAATTCAGAGTGGTAGACATCTTCAGTGCTTTTGTCCATAAAGTGAGCGTGTGCTTTTAGTCTACATGTTAGACTATGTGTTTTGATTTCATATTAAACTTCAGATTTGACATTCTGAGCAGTTTTGTCTTAAGGATCCAGCAGAGCATCAGCAGCCTCTGATCTCTGAGATGTGAAGAGAAATCCATTAAAAGCTCCTGGGCTGTGCTGAACATTAATGATGTGTGTGAGTGGGGAACCCACAACGGTCTGCAAATGCCCTGCTGACAAACTGTGAGAGAATAAACACAGTGCTGCAAAGGGCTCTTCAATCACACTTTCCTTTGAAGTGACACTTAAGAATTGCTGTGAATGTAAGGCCTTATATTGATAATGAATTTATTAAGTACTGACTGTAGACAGTGAACCACATTAATACTAATGAAACCAGACAAGAGAAATCTGGACACAACAGACCTAGAATGTTATATAGTAGATTTTTTTTATATACAGTGTTCTCCTCGCTTAATTATGGAAGCATATGTGTAGCATAATTGAAAATAAAAGTCAAACCAGAAATGTTTTTTCATTTCAAAATGAAGCTGTTATGGGGGAGAAGGGGAGCACCCAGGCGCAGAGAGGATGAGGAGGCAGGAGGTTGCAGGAACAAGGGCTTTTAATAACATGAACCAAAAACCACTGCAGAGCAGGCACGGCAACAAAAAACTTGAAACACTAGAAAAACCATAAACAGCAAACTTGAAAACTCGCAATACTCACAAAGGGAAACAGCAAACCTACAAACAAATGAGGCTGCACAGGAGGAAGGGAAAGACAAGACTTAAATACACACAAGGCAACAAGACACAGGTGGAAACACTCAGGAATGATGGGGAAGGCAAAACTCGAAACAACAACAACAAAACAGGAAATACTACAAAATAAAACAGGAAGTAAAAAACATGCCCGAACATAAAACAACTAGAACATAAAAGCAAAGAACCTAAAACCAAGACAAAAGCTGCATTTTTTGACTCAAAATTAAAATGTAAAAGCAATCCGCCAAAATGCTTTTTCCTTTTCAACACCACTTTTTTTGTCACTTAGTTAAAATGATAATGAAAATTGTGTTTGACCTTTCATTAAAAAAGGTCTCTGCTAAATGTGTAGCAAAATTTCTTTAGAATGTCTAATTTGACAATAAAAAGGGATTAATTGAAATGCTTTTTCCTTTTCAAAATGTAACTGCATCAAATGCCTCAAAATTACAATGAAAAATCAATACTTCAAATTGCTTTTTCATTTTCTACTTAAAAAATGTTTATTCTGTTTCATAATTAAAACGAAAATGCAAAGAGGGGATTGCATTTGTGTTTTCACATCCACTCTGCGAATAGTGTCGCATATATCGATACGACTTAGCATTTCCAGAGGAGAGGCGGCGCGATGACGTCAGTGCTATATCTGTGTTTCCGGTTGCTAAGACAGACAGACACAGACATGCCAAGAGCAATGCGGCCAGAATTGTAGCCTTGTGTTAGCGGCAGAGGAGGTGGCTTTGTGACGGCTGTGCACTCCTGATGATTGTACACAGCTTCTCAGGACTACGTAGCAGCATTTCCGCCTTCCGCGGTCCTCCTTTGGACGCACCGCAGTTTGTCGAAACTTCCATGGTGAATGTGAAAACGCAAATGCAATCCCCTGTTTGCATTTTCATTTTAATTATGACACAGAATAAGTGTTTTTTAAGTAGAAAATGAAAGAGCATTTTGAAGTATTGATTTTTCATTTTCATTTTGAGTCATTTGATGCAGTTACATTTTGACAATGGAAATGCATTTCTGTTGATCCATTTTAATTGTCAAATTAGATATTCTAAATGAATTTTGCTACATATTTACCAGAGAACTTTTTGAAAATGAAATGTCAAATACCATTTTCATTATCATTTTAATTAAGTGACAAAATAAGCGGTTTTTAAGTAGAAAATGAAAAGCATTTAGGTGGATTGCTTTTTCATTTTAATTTTGAGTCAATAAATACAGCTCCATTTTGAAAATGAAAAAGCATTTCTGGTTTTGACTTTTATTTTTAATTATGCTACACAAATGCTTCCACACTTAATCGGGCTTCACTCTTCGCGGTTTCACTTATTTCCGGATTCTTTTCCAGTCATGTGAGTCTTCCAGTTCATCACAAAATCTCAGACAACTCAGGACGCTTGTATGAGACTTTTGCGTCAGAGGAAGGTGCTGTGCGTATTTCAGAGGACGGGAGCGAAGATGAGAGCACGCCGGCCCGTCTGCCTCCATGAGCTGGTTCTACTGTTCCTGAATCGCTACCAACCGAATTTTGTTGCCCCTGCATGGAGAAATCAGCTGACTCAGAAGCGGCCGGAAAATATCCTGAAACACAGAGGAAGATAATCGTGGAGAATAATTATCATCCAGATGGATGAAACCGGTGTTGTGCCAAGATACAGTATGTTTCCCCTGCCAGAATTTGTTTCTCCTCCAGACTGACACGCCGTGCCCAACGCTCAAATCACGCTGCAGAACCTCTCGCTCTTAAGTGCTGAAGGAGGAAGCACGAGCACAATGTGACAGAGTCACACTCCTAATGTGGGTAGTAAAGCCCGCTACGGTAAAGTCTACTGCTATAAATAAAAAAAACTCTTTATGTTGAGCAATATTTTAATGTTCTTTCATAAATGTTTTACAAAGCATCAAAAATGTTTCTGAAGGGTTTTTGATGAGGAAGAATTGGAGATGGATGTTCTTTGATGGTTCTTTGTATTTGTGGATTCTGTGTATTCGTGGTTGTCTCTGGTCCCTAGAAAGTGTGCAAAAGCGTTAAAATGAGTAAATTAATTCTTGTTAGTTACTGAGAATAATGCTGGCATGCAGTGTCACTGCCAAGTGATTCACATTCGTTGTGATCCCAAAGCATGTCTGGAGCCTGACTGCTGTGATGATGTCATCCTATGAACCCCAATGCTAAAGAGCAGCCAACAAGGATTAATCCCTGCAACTAAAAAGCCTAATTTATGATACAGATCATGGTCCTTAGCCAACATCCAATGTTAATGCCTTTCATTAACATTATAAAATATAAAAATATAATAATAAGTTAAACACATTTATAGCTACGCTTCCTGAGTAAACAGAGTATGGTGCAGATGTTCAAATACCATAAACAGGAAGAAAAAATAAGTGGTCTTGGCATTTCACTTCAGGCTTTGCAGAAGCAGCACGATGCAGAACATCTGGTGCTGTTTTTTTTGGAATCACTCCTTCACATCCTATGGTCTCACCCCTGTCAGCAGCTGGAAACACAATAATGATTTGACTCGTGACTGTCCAGGTTTGCACAAAATCATTCAAACCTGTTTGAGTAGAAGTGACTGAACCCTGCCCCATCACAGAAACAACAGTCAGGAAGTTCACTGACTGACCACAACTAGTCAAGACTGGTAACAACTTTGCCCAACTAGGAATCTTGAAGTGAGCCTCTGCTTTACCTGTGTTACAGGTTAGGATAGATCAGAGCAACATGACAATCAATTGAGTTACTGTACCTGCTGACCTTTGGTCTACAAAGGCATCTCCTTATCAAACCCACATTTAATTTCTCTTTTTCTCAAAAACAAGAGGCAACGGTGACATGAACTGTTACAGACCATATCAATCTTCCCTTACTTTTTTAAAAATGATTTAAGAAGAAAAAGCTTTATAGATACGTATGTAAAGGCTCAAAACATTCTGAATCCTATGCAGTTTGACTTTATATCTGCACCTGAAACAGTTGTGCATGCGATTGTAAATACTGTAGACATCAGCACAGTGTTCGTATAGATCAGGCCAAAGCACTCCCTTTTGTCCATTATTCATAAACACTGGCCTTTTAAATAATGTTAGGTGGTGGAAAAGCTGTTGTTCTGCTCACAAACAGTGAAGGTCTAATTCAGTCTCAGTTTTCTGCAACTGTCAACTGATCAGTTTTTTAATCAAATTCTTTAAAATGATCAGTGTCTTTTTTTGCATCTGCTAAGAAATCTCTCTTATTCTCTTATGGACCCCACGCAATTGAACATAAATATTTAGCAGATGCCTCTGTCATTGTAAATAAAAACACATCTCACTGAATAAGAGTTTAGGATCAAATGTTTGTTTTAGTTATATACATAAGTAACTGACAGCTTTTGCAATGCTATTTAAGAAAAGATTGATAGAAAAACCTGTAGTGTTGTTTTTTGTTAAATTCATTTGTTTTCTTTTTACTTTTGAAGGATAAACCCATGAGATGAATTATGTGGTGCGTGTTGCTTTCCTCGAAAAAACAAATTAAACAAAAAATATATTGCATCTCTTTGGGTCTAAAAATGACTTTTTTTTAATAAATTCAACTTTGAAGTCAGAATTGTTAGTTAGGATCCGCATGGATCAGATGTGGGAGGAGGAAGACCAATCTTTGCCCCGTAACCTTGGAAATGTTTTAATGTTCTCTTTTGTAAACAGTCATGTATTAATGTGTGTTACAGCCTGTGATCATGTAAATGTGCAGAATGCAACGCTGTGGGCGTGAAAGAAAGACAGCGGCGCTTCTTAACAGCCGGAGCTGCACAAGACATGCTTACTGTAACAGTGGAATATTCTATGTCTGCGTGTTTGAACATCTGGAAGCAGTCTAGAAGGGATGTTCCTGTATATGTCACACTTTAGAAGTTAATTACACATTTACCATAAACTTTTTGGTAAGAACCGGAGGGTATTTGCAGGCACAGATTCTGCTACTTTTCCCATTTAAAAAAAGCTAAGTTTAGTCTGTAATATTCTTCATATGTCAACAGATTGTAAAAAAACAGAATCCAGGAAATCACTCGGTGAGATGTTTAAATAATTCCTTTGTGTAATAAAGCAGAAATTAGGTATCTAATTAGGTATCCCTCATAGACCTGCTAATTCTTATTCTATCTTCCATTGATTACCAGTATTAATGTCACCTGTTTGAACTGGTTATTTGTTTTAAAGAGACTAAGCCTGCACAATAAATTGCAAATTTATCATTATCACGATATCAAGCTGTGCAATACACATATCGCAATAGTCGATGGAAATTGCTATAAATGGTTACCCTAAATGTGCTAAAATAATCTTATGTCAGCTTGAAGTATTTAGGCTGCCAAGTGGGCTACTTTGGGTGAGTGGTACGCAGGTCAATCTCTGATCGGAAGATTGCAGGTCCGATTCCCACCTCAACGAGTCCTTGGGCATGACACTAAACCCCACCTTGCCTCTGGTGAAGCCATCCATGTGTTAATGGGAATGTGACTGTAAAGCGCTTTGAGCCTTCGAGGAAGGTAGAAAAGCATTATACAAGTATACGCCATTTACCATTTAACAAATCAAATAAATCTCTTTATGCATTTGACCAATCAGATGGTCCCCTTTTATGTTAGATATTCAACTCCTACTTAGACTAGGGTTGTTTGGAGTGTAATTTTTGGTCATGTTGGCTCTTATTTAAATTGCAGTGAAATGGAAATTATGTTTTGGTTTTTTTTGCTATTTGTTCATGTATCGCAAGTTATATCGTCATCGCAATTTTGATCACTATTATCGCAAATCACGGGTTTTCCTCATATTGACCATTGTCCCTCATATTGTAGACCTGAACAAGACTGGGATGAAACAATCTAGAGAACGGTGAGAAAACATCCCAGAACAACACAAAGGAACTGGTTTTTGATCTTAACAGACCTGGGACCACATGAACAAAAATCTTGTTTCCATTGAGCGGTCTGGTGCGGTCCAGCCACATATTAAGCTGGACTACACCATACAATTTTTGGGCCCCCGTTAGTTGTAGGTCCATAGAAAAATGTAACAGACCAGCTACTCTTGAAACACGTTGATAAACAAGAAACCTCCAAGAAAGTGTCTGTTTTCCTCTTCGCTGCCTGTAATCTTCCCTCAAACAACATGAAATGCTTTGTATCGCAGGAGAACCAAAAGCCAAATGCTGCTGGGTGACCTCCATTGTTGTTCTTGTTGCTTCACCCCACATGCGCAGTGACAGTCCAACTTTGAGTGCAAACGCTCACCTAAATGGCCTTGATCATTCCAAACCAGACTGCTTAGTGGAAACGGGGCTAAAGGTTTGTATAATTACACATGATATCATCTTGGATATCAGACCCGTCTAAAGGTGTCCAGAGACCATCTGGATCAGGGGTGCTCGTTACGTCAATCGCGATCTACCGGTCGATCTTCAAGGACATGAGGGTAGATCGCGGGACAGAAAAGATTAAAAAAGAAAAAACAGGACTTCTTAAAAATCCACCAGCCAATCAAAATCCTCACCGAGAAATACGGGCCTTGATTGACATGCAGAACGGCCAATCGGACATCCTCTGATGCATACGTCACTGCAGACGCGTGTTTAAATTCACCCAGCACAAACTCTGTCATCAAAAAGTCGTATTCCGCCCCGCGGCACGTCAAGTTCCCGGCAGAAGACCGCTCCGCACAAGCAGAGTGTTTATTGAAGCCGCCCCGCGTGTCCTCCTGCTTACAGCTCTGCAGTTCTCGCCCGATAAATGCGAGCTCATAAGTAAGCTGTTTTTTCCCCTGGTTCGCGCTTTGTATGGAGCCAGCAGCGGCTTTGAGATGCCATGATGCTCCCCCATTGCATGGTTTACAGCAGAGCATGACATACGATGGTTGCTGCTTTCTGTCTTTGTAATGAAACGCCTCATTTGTTAATACTAAAGTATCTTTCTGTAATCTCACTCTGTAGTTTTTAATCATCAGTACATAAACAATAATGTTACTAATTAACATAACTAACAAACATTTACTAATAGTTAATATATATATATATATATATATATATATATATATATATGTGTAATTTTTTTTTTTTAATAGGTAGATCTTCAAGACATTGTCGATTCAAAAGTAGCTCACACGCCAAAAAAGTGTGAGCACCCCTGATCTGGATGATCAGGAGGGGAACTAGGAGAAGGTCACATGATCAGATGAAACCAAAATGGAACTGTTTTGAATAAGCACCACTCACCATATTTGGAGGGGAAAGAATGAATAATAATAATAATAATAATGGATTGGATTTTTCTGCGCTTTTCCAGACGCTCAAAGCGCTTACATTGTGTCCATTATTCATTCAGTCCTCATTCATACTTGGTGATGGTAAACTACTGATGTAGCCACAGCTGCCCTGGGGCAGACTGACAGAGACGTGGCTGCCAGTTCGCGCCTACGGCCCATCTGACCATCACCGGGATCATCCATGCACATTCACACACCACTGGAGGCAAGGGGGGTGAAGTGTCTTGCCCAAGGACACAACGACATTTGGCTGGTGGGAGCGAGGAATCGAACCGCCGACCCTTCAATCATTGGACGACCCGCTCATCCACTGTCGCCCCGATGCTGAGTTTCACACCACACTTACTGTGAAGCATGGAGGTGGAAATGGTTTGGTTTCTGCAGAAGGATAGGACAACTGATTCTGTCACATGTATGAATGAATGAGGTATGGTAAGATTTTGGGCAAAAACCTCCTTCTAACAGTGATAGCATTGAGGATGACATGTGTCTAGATCTTCAAGCATGACAATGATACCAAACACATCGCTATGGAAACCAAGAAGTGGCTACATGAAAGGCATTCCAAGGTTCTGGAGTGTTCTATCAACTCTGTGGACCTCAGTCCAATTGAGATCATTTATCTGCACTCTTTTTAATTAGACATAATTTATCATTTTAATATTTAAACAGGGATTTTACAGTTTGAATAATAACTGTGTCTTTTTAGACAGTAAAGCACTTTGAATCACAATTTCTATGATTGTGATCCACAAACCTGCCTGCCTACTTCCCCACACCAACACGAGAAGGTTGAGCTGTTTTCAACACAAAAACGTCACAGTATATGTTCTCAGTGACAGACATGTTCCACCAGGAGGAGCCCAGCAGCAGATCCATGATCATCAGTGAAGTTTGGTTTCTCTTTTACAGCTGCAACAGCAGCACAAACAAAGGGCAATCTCTTTAGCTTACAAAAACAATTAATGTCAACAAGAGAAACTTTTTAGATGATTTGTTCTGTAGCTGAAAAATATTTCCTCTCCAAAAAAGAAAACATCATGTTTGCCAAGAAATTCTTTACCACAACATAAAAAATCTTTGTTGTGGATGTTTTCCAGCATTTCAAACAAAGGTGTTTTCTTCAGACTAAAAAGCTGCTATAATCAAGCAAGCTTTGGTGAAGTTCACTAATAGGGAAGAATCTCCTCTAATAGTATTTGTAAGGTTGCAAAGCTTTCAGAACCGGATAGCAGAGGGGAACAAAACCCAAAGGACAACTGAGTTCCAGAACAAGAGCTCCTTTAATCAAACTAAAAAGAGAACAAATGGTCATTTTCAGTGAACCCTTAGATGGCAAAAACAGCTTCACAGACACATGTGCCATAGATTCAGAGATGACCGCTCTTTGCAAACCCAGAAACAAGCTTCCTGTCCCATATGGTCCTCGTCCCAACCTGCCAACACACACTGTGCCCGGCCAAGCAAGGCTGCAGGCCTGAGGTCGCAACAAACTGCTCTGCTTTTTGTTGCTGCCAGACGAGGGTTGGGGCCAATCCGCAAGACAGGAGCAATGACAGTGGAGGGTCGAAAAGAGAACGAGCTGAAAGGAGTTAAGCAAAAAATGATTGTCTTTCCTGAGGGGTCAAGAAGTATATCCAAACAAAATAAGACTCCAGCTTTGACAGTTTTTAGAAAGAAAGAAAGTTTTCATCTTTTTTGAAGAGTAATGTTATGATTCTCTACTCTTCATATTGATGACATTTTTTTTTATTTGATCTGATGACAGCTTACTGCTGAAAGTCAAATTGAGGTTTTAAAGTGACGTTCATAATCCATCTGTAAACAAATACAAAAGTAAATCAACATGATTTACTGATATAGTATTTTTTAATCATGTACATGATTTTTAAAATTAACATAATTTGCATATATTTTAGATAACTGATCTTCATTTACCAAGTTGATTTCTAAAATAGTTATGTCTATTTTTGACATAATAATTGAAGTAATTCATATTTGTCATGTGCTTTATTGATACCTAAGGATTCTTAATTCTGTCTGATAAAAGTTAGGAAACGGAAAATGACAAATCATGTAAAAAAAATGGTTATGGTAGAACAGGGGTGGGATTACATAAATTCACTTCCTTCCACTCCCTTTCACACAATATTTATTTTTATGTCTAACTATCCTAAGTTTGATACGTCATTGTATGAATGTATAACTGATGATGGTATTGTTTTTTGTGTATTATTCTTATTTGAATGCTTGAAATAAATCATTTCAAATCAATTCAAAATCTGTGAACCTGTCAATCAAAATTGTGGAAAACGAATTTAAAAAGTATGATAAAATAATGATTTACTTGCAATTAAAAAGTAATAACAATTCTAAAAACTAAACTTTAAGCATCTTGATTTCTGTTGCACAGTTTCACACTGAAGTGATTTGTGTGGTTGCTTGGTGTACTAATCCTGTTATTTTTTATTGTAAACCTGCTTCAAACAGGAATTTCAAGTGTTGCTCCTTGGTTTAGAAACAGCCATGGGGTTAGAATTTAGTTTTTCTTTTATGCAAAATAATAAATGTGGCACAGGGGTTTCAAGTCTGCATCCTTACAGTGTCTGAAGCTTCCCAAGTTCTTCCTCGTCATTCCTCTGTGTGGGATTGTTTGCGTCACCAACAACACTCTCGCGGTCAACAGAGTTTACTCAATGCACTGATCAGATGATGAAGCACGCCGCTTTTGCACAGTGACTGGAGCCTGAAATTGGAGGTTTCAATGGCGTTTTATACAGACGACAGGACTGTAATTGGCAATCGAGTGACTGCTGAATCATCTGAGTCATGCAGCAGTGTTAACAGAAAAATGTAGGAAGCTCCTCGTGTCTCTGCTTCACAAGTTTGCACTGATCTGTCCTCTGTTAATTTTATACGTACGGTTTTAACATGGTTGAAGGGACTGGTCGTTAAAGACCATGTCTTTGGTGTTTTTATATGTTCTTGTAGCATTTTTCTCATGATGGGAGACGTATACGAAGATAATTAAGATTAAAATTGCATTTCTGAGTATTTCTTTATATAAATCATTGTGAATCAGGAGCAGATGAAAAAATACAGCTGGAAGACGCGTGCAGTTGTTTCGTACAAACTGCAATCATCAGGTCACACGTTTCCTGCTCCACTCCATTCTGATGCATCCACCCGCAGATAAATAGATCCATGAACGTCTTTGTTTCCTCATCTGAGCTGGAATCTGGATCCAAACTGTACGGCTGGATAGCTCTGCCGTTGCTCACCATTTTTGTTGCACCGATAATGTTAGGTAGCAGGTAAGCTAGTGGGAGAGAGTGTAAACAGATGGGTGCTTGAATCAACTTGATTCCGTGGCAGAGAAAAACAGCTTTGACCAAAGGGCAAGACTTTCATAAAGTCTTCATAAAGCAACAGAATCCGTTGATTTAATGTTGATTGCTTAATGGTTTCACTACTTAAAAGTGTTGCATATCAGTGCAAGGCTGTTCCTGTGCTGCAGAATCTGCTAGAATTACTTTAAGTGCAATAATGGTTGAATAGTTATGGTAGTTGAATCTTAAGACTTGAGCTAAAGTGCCTAAAAGGTTAAACTTCAGTAATTATAAAGCACTAAAACAGCCTCAGCTGATGTGTGAGATCTACTGGATGGAGCAACATGCCTTTAAACACAGTGACTTCAACCCTCTCAGACTCTCCAAACTCAAAGCACATTCATCTCGTCGAGCCAGTCGCCAATACAGCACGCTCCTAATTCCAATGAGCGTCGTCTGAGTCTGAGAAAATAAATGATGCCGAATCAGTAATTGGATAAAAAGCTGCGTGTGTGAACAGCAGTGTGTGTTTGTGCGCATCAGCCTGCGATTAAAGGCTGCTCAGTGTCACCCAGACCCAGAGGACAGCAGTAGCAGCAGCAGCTCTGAGATGAACTGGAAAACTGTAAACAAAGCCGGGTTCATTGAGGATGCATGAGCTTCAACCACCACGCCTCAGCCTGTTGACATGCTGCTCTGGTGCCGATTCCCACTCGTTTCTGCAAACACAGCTGCAGCTCACTCATAGCAGGTCAGAGCTCTGTTCAGAAACAGTTTAATGGATGCTTAAGGCAGTTACAGCTGTCATTGCCAGGCAAATCACATCCCAGCAACATAGATGGGAGAACAGGCTCCTTCGTCAACTCCCAGAATTCCCTTTAGAGTAGTAAGAGTTAATTAAAGTGCATGTTATTTATACTTATTGAAACTCAAGTTTCACCAAGAAGCCTCACTTTAAACTGGATTATTTATTAAATAACTCGCTCAAGGCCGTGTCACACAGCCGCTACATACATTTTGTCCATATTGCACGAATGAAAACTGGTCATATTTGAATATACCAGGGAAAAGGGAGAAAAGTTGTGGTCTTTACGTGAAATTTTTTCACAGATGTGTCAGGAATGAGCCATGTTAAAACCATGGAGGAAGTATGAATAAACCACACAAAGAACATAGAAATCAATGTAGAATATAAAGCATGTGTTATTATTGTGCTATTTACATGCAGTTAATTTGTGATTCGTGCATCAATTACGTCACTTGAACGTAATATGTGAACCGTAAACGTGATATAAAGTTGTACATCGTAGGTACATGCGTGAAAAGTCCGTTAGACACACGTGGAACGGTCGTAGAAAGACACACATTTGTGAATGCATCTCGCAAAAATCACACACAATTGGATACGATTTACATAATAATTGGGTATAAACTGCATAAAATACATATAATCTGTGTAATTCTCAACTGATCAAAAATTCTGAAAAGTTACAAACTGAATTCACATGAAGACCCGTCGGCCGAAACACTCGACGGATATCGACAAATGACAAACGCAAGAAACACTTATGAATTACGTATATCACACATGTAACTGTATCTAAAAACTTCATATGTGGAAAATGTGCAAATGTTTGGCAGTGATGCCCCGCTCCATTTCCACAGATAAGATGACACAGATTCCTCACTAATGGGTAGTTCAAAATTACAAGGGGGGGGGCACTGCTGCTGCCTTCACCTGGCAGCTGAAGCTCACACACGAAGGATTCTTTATACTAGTTGGAGTTCAATTTGACAACTCTTCATCAACGGATCAAGTCAGTGGGTTTTGCTCAGAACAACCGCAGCAGCAACGTTGACAGACACTTTGTGAGAGTTATCCTTTAAGGGAAAGCTGTCCTGTTCTTCATCTTTTACTGAGGTGTGCTCCTCTCTCTTGCTCGAACAGCTCTCCACTACTCTTCACTGCTTTTAGCATTGATGTGATAACTTTTTACTGAGGGCTCCATTTTGTCATCTTCACATCAACTCACTTTGTTTTATCTAATTATTGAAACAAACCGATTCCCAGGGGGCGCGATGAGTTTCATCCAGTGTGGACCCTTCACCTTACTGCCTGACTATGTACCCACAAGAAGGGCCAAGTCTGGGTCTCCTCGTGCCGGTCCCCAGCCTGGATATAATACAGGTTTGTATTAAGATAAGATAAGATAAGATAAGATAAGATAAGATAAGATAAGATAAGATAAGATAAGATAAGATAAGATAAGATAAGATAAGATAAGATAAGATATTTATTTTCCTTGTTGCGGCATTAGTACAGGTACAGAGAGCAATATATAAAAGAAAAGAAAGGGAGGACGTGTGGCATAAAAATCTCTGCCAAGCCACCTGTGTGGATCAGTGATTGCTGTTTGGCTGTGGCGACCCCTGAAGGGATATGCTGAAAGGTGTACACAATTGTGTTCTTTTCCTGCTCATGTTGTTTAAAGGTAGACGTTTACAGTCAGCATTTATTAGTGAATAAGATGTAACATTTCATATGAACCTAGATTTATAGTTGATGACAGTTTTTGTTCCAGACAGACTTTTTCTTTATTTTTTTATATTTGGTTTTCAAATCAGGCCCCAGATTTAGGCAGCCCCACTATAGGGTGAAGTTAGAATATCAGGAGGGGGGGTCTGGGTGTGCTGAGAGTTTGGGGTGTCATACAAGCTCCTAAAATGCTTAGAAAACCATGCTATCATTACATCAGTTCATCCATCCATGTATCGGTCTTCTCCTTTGATGGGGGCCAATACAAGCAGGTGACTGGTTTGTGCCCTGCTGAGGCTGCATCTATCTGTTTTTTTGTCCGTCTCTCCCGTCCGTCCATCCTTACGTATTTTGTCTTTCATTTATTTATTTAATTGGATGGGGATGATTCTTATTCCTTTTGTTAATTTTGGATTTTGAGGGGCTATCATGTTTGGGGGGGCAGTCATAGCATTTTGGGGGGCTTTGTCCGTCCTTGCCCATGCCTGTATCCGTGCTTCAAGTTACAAATTCACAGTATTTTTGGTAAAAATGTTTTTAGATCTATTTCTGTTCAACATGGAGAAATGAAAAGTATCCCACTGCAATACAAACTTCATATGCATTTAATGTTATAAGGCTGATTGGCTGGCCCTCACCCATTTTCACCTCACCAAATGTGGTCCTTTTGCAAAAGGTTTGGACTCCCCTGATCTAAAGTGTCCAACATTTCTGCTGATGTTGAAAGAAACGAGCTTCTGCAGCAAAACACTGACTTAAAAACTTCAAAAAGTTAAAAAACTGAACAATTTTGAAAACTCTGAATAAAACTGAGCAAAAACTAAAATTCTACAGATGTCAAGATTAATAATGATCAGAGAAAAAACATGAACGTCTGTCAATCAAACCTAATTAGCTGTTTGGTTCTAAAAGGGTTGTTTTCTAGATAGAAGATCCAGCTAAATGCTGCATCATGTAAATATCATTACCTGTGATCAGCCACTGGTTCAGCTCAGTTTGAGCTTTTAAAGCTTTTGTTTGCTTTAATTTAGCAAAAAGCGAAGAATAAAACCCTCTTCCAAATGTTGGAATATTTTACAGCCTTTGAGGGTTGTATTGTAGCACCACAAAATGTCAAGTTACAGTCAAATCTCTGTGTTTTTCCCCTATTAACTATAAGAATCAAAAAGGTTCATGCTCTGTCCATCATGCAAATGAAAAATTTTATTACAGTTACTTTTATTGACTTATTTGATTTTGGGACTTGAATTTTTCTCATAAAATAAGTTTTACTTGAACACTTAAAATTGTTTTTATCTTTTTACTTTGGGGCATATAAAGGGCTATAAAAGAAAAAGAAAAAGATAATGCCAGTCAATAAGTCTTCCATAAATTCATAAAATAGAAAAAATGAAAACCATTAACACAACAAAAAAGGAATCAACATCAGCATTAATATGTTCATATAAGCATTTGAGTCCTGAACTAGTTAATAATAATTTGAATCATATTGATGGTCAAATGTTGCAGGAACTAGATAATTAAAACTACGCGAAATAAAAGAACTCAGTAGAGGCGGGATTATATACCTATGCTACTTACAACTCCTTTTCAAGCAATAAATCAAACTCTACTTGACCTTAGTATATAATCACTGTATTTATTGAATCTAATGGGACCTAAATGTCTGTTTGTTTTTTAAATCAATCTGTTTCATTATTTCTGTAATTACTTTGATAAATCTGTGTGATTTATTTTCCTGTATTCTCTACAATTAATGCTTGAAATAAACTGATAAATCAAATCAAGTACACATAGCACATATTATTAGAGATTGATCACATGATCCCTGGCCATCTGTACCTTTTGATAAGCTGACATCAAAACAGTCTGAACAACAGAAAGACATCCGGCTGGAATTTGGAGGCAACTGTGCTTTGAGAAAACATCATTTTCTGCGCTGCAAAAGTGAAACTGGCAGAGACAAGAGCAGCACTAAAGTGTCAATCAGCCATCTTGGTGCATAAATGCATAAACGGGTTCCTAATGAAGCTGTAAGTGACAAATCCAAAGGAATTTACCACTTTGATTACACTAAAACGTCTTTATAGAACACTGACTTTCTTTGTTGTTCAAACAAAGCTTTGATTTGAGAAAAAGCTGCTTCCTATGTAGTCCAGCACACCACCGGCTCATCCTCATCGAACTGCAGTGAGAGTGTAATGTGCCTGCTTCAGCACTCGCCGTTCCACTATCACATCATTAAAGAGCTGTGCCATTCATCATTTCTTATTCCAGTCTAAGAGGGAGAAAAACCAGCAGGTCTCATCTCCGAGCTTCACATAGCCGTTTCAGTGTCAGCGCCGGATGAGGGTACGAGATGAATGAGGCCCGTGTAAATAAGAAACAAGTGTGGATATTCCCCTTAGCCTCTCTTTCAGCCTGCCACCATCATGCTGATAGCTTATCCATCTTTTAGCAAACAATATTAAAATGCAGATTTGGAGCATTTGTGTGCTGCACGGCGCCACTGTTCCAGATCAGCGCATTAGGCGGAGTCAAAACTGGAACTGACGCTCTATCATAGAGGAAGCATGGGGTGCTGTTACCATCACGGATGCTTTGGATGGCAGAACAGGCAGGATGAGCTGCTGATAAAATCCTGAGTCAATTCATGTCTGATTCAAATTGATTTTTTTTCTAGATTCCAAGCCAAAACTGTTTTTGTTTAGCTATAGATGTTAGCATTTACAAAGCTAAAATTAAATCTGATCAACAGCGGTGGTTTGAAAAATCTGTTAGTTTTTACATGAAATACAAAGATAAAAGTTATTTTCAACCATAACGTTGTGAAAATGGCTTTAGAGCTGTGATCCCCAACCACCGGGCCGCGCTCCCATGTCTGTCTGCTGGTCAGGCTGCAAAGAAAGAACAATACATAAATGTAATTTGATTGTTTCAGATTTTTTTGGGTCTGTTTCATTTTGCAATAGTGTCCACCTGTGCCTTTTGGTCAGTGAAATATTGACGGAGTCACCAATTTATAAACTAGAAGTTCTAACAAATTTGGGGAAGTCATGTTTCTTGACTTTCAAAAGACACTTTATTATTGTTCTCCATTCCTGTGGATAGAACACCAAAGAGGGAAGCGCCACTTTGTTTCCTTGGTTAAGAAGAATGAATGGATTCGAAAGGACTTTAAAAGTCATGCATTCTTGTCCACTACAGACCAAAACTGCTGGGAAATAGCAGCTATACATCCATGTGTGTGTTCTCTGTCTTTGTCACGGACATAGTAAAAACTAAAGTAGCAAGAAAAGGGTTAGTGGTGAATGTGTGTCATCACACATCAACTCTGTTATGCAGAAATATCAGTGGTCTACTCATACGCCTACTGGACATGAATGAAAATGGCTTTTTTTTTTGGTCAAGTTCTTCCTAAAAACCTTAAGTGGTTCCCATAGTCTGCCAGCTGTTTTCTCACATCCCTGTACTATTTTCAGGGTTTCCCCCCAAAATGTGTCGCAATATACCGATGAGGGTTCTCATTCATCTGGGTGGCGTCATCTTGAGGTGGGGTCAAAGCAACTGTACTTAAAATCTTCCTCTTTGAAATTTTTCCCTTAAAATATTTCACCACTCATCCAAGTATGTCCAGTTGCAATGACTCAACTTCAAGACTTCTTCCTCAAAAGTCTTCAAAATGAAGAACTCTTGTAGCGCTACATGTCTGTCCCACTAAACATGCGCTGCTGTAAGCAACAACAACACACATCATTGATGCGCACAAATATGTTTGAATTGAAGATTCATTGACATTTATGTGTTCATCATTTATTTTTTATCTGCGGTGATGGTGTTGACGTGAAAGCATTGACGTGAAAGCGTTGACGTGAAAGCGTTGACGTGAAAGGGTTGATATGAAAGGGTTGCTTAAAACGATGTTGAAGCATTGCCATCATTTTGCATAAGACGATAAGCTAAGCATCAACATTCAACAAAGCTTTCAACACGTCCTCATAGTGGTCAAAGGCATTTGAAGCGCTACAGCGTTAGTGGTCAACTGAAGGTGTACATCCAAGGCTCATCTGCTCCATCGAGCTCCATTCCACCCGAGCGAACAAGTGAACTTTAGATATATAACCATCGCTGTCTACCTGAGGACAAGACCACCACACCAGTGTAAACAACAAAACACTTGCCGTCCACAGAACAGACAGTTTTAGCACCAACAACTATTGTTGTCATCGAGTGTCAGCTTTTACATTTCCCCTAATCTAAAGGTTTTTAGCTGCTGAACTGTATGGAGTGATGTTTGTGCCAATATTCCAAAACGCAACATTCGTTACAACAAAACGTTAAACATTTTGTGTGCTCAAAAAAATATTTTGCACTACAGAAAAATGCTCTTGAAACTCAAGCATACGTTCACACAAAACAAATAAATTTGCTAACTTTTAGTCTCAAAACAGTGAGTGTTGTGCTTGGAATAATGGCACAAAAGTTACTCCAAAGTTTATCCTCAGTTTTAGGGCTGCTGAGCAACAGCAGGCACAGATCTGTCCTGATGATTTCATTCAGCCTGGTCAAACAGCAGCTCCACAGGCCGGCAGAGTCACGAAGCTCTCTGCCCTCTGCATTTGCTCACAGATGATCCCTCTTCTCACCCTCTCATTACTCCTATGCTTTCAGCAGCCAGGCTTTTCCCACTGCAGATAAACAACAATCTGTTCTCATACTTTTCTGGGGTTTTTTATTCCTCTTACATCTTTACCAGTGTTGAAAAACCTTTACGCTGGTCCCTGTCACGACAGTTTTTTACTTTTACTCAAAGCCTTGACATGAGGCATCCATGACATAAGGATATTCAAGATTAAAAGACTAATAATTAACCAGTGAAAGCGTTTAACGGCATCTCTCCGGGTAATACCTAATGAAGTTAATTAATCCAAGGAGACTCCCCCTAAGGTGACAACGGGCCTAATCGATGCTGATGGGAAAGCATGTCACTCCTCTCTATTAAGTCCGTTAAAATCTCATCTGCTGCCTTTTATCTTAATTCTGTCTGACACTTAAAATGAAATATCATTGATCTGAGTGAAAAAGCACCTTCTTCGCAACGCCAAGGCAACCCACGGGCAAAAATCCCGCGGCACGCCAGCATCCAAAAAAAAAAAAAAAGCAAAAACGCAGTCTGTATTGATCGACAGCCCCCCCCCCCCCCCCCCCCCCCTGCAATCTCACGTGCATTTTTGTGATAATTGTGGCAGAAAAAGATGGAAGTTGCAGCTGTTTTTTCTAAAAGATAAAATAAAATATAAGTTAGAAAATTAAAAATCTGTTTGATGCGTGTTCTTTGTGGTCTCAAGACATATAACAAGGACAACTCATTGTACGCTCAGACGCTGTGCCTTTAAGCCAATGCATCATGGGAGATGTAGTGTAAAATCTGACGCTACAGGACGCTAAAGGGCAGAAAGACTAGCGTCGCTGAGCTTCGTTGTTTTGTTCACTTGTTCCACGGTCTGATACCGGATTCTGTGGAAAGCTACACCGCTAAAGACGAGCTTTAGCTGCTATTTTTGTTAGAACTGAGCGACTTTTTGAGCTAAATTGGAACAAGGAAGTTGAGTCTTCTGATTGGTCAGACTGATGACATGTGATTAAGCCTTTAAGAATGATTGGTGGAGACAGTTAAAGGGGAGGGGAGGGACTTTTCCGCAAACACCTTTAGTTGCAGCTAAATCGCGGTACCGTCATTCTTATCAAAATGTCTTCAATAGAATCAAATAAACACCAAGAAAAAGTATTTTATAATCTTTTATATTCGTAATTACTCAGTGTTTTATCAGGGTTTGTTTGGATGAACAAAGAGCTGATTTCCTGGAGATGGGAAATGTTTTTAGATCAGTTAATGAGGGCAATTTCCCACGGCACACTTGACCATCTCCCACGGCACACTAGTGTGCCGCGGCACACTGGTTGAAAAACACTGGATTAGTTGATTAGCTGCAGCTGTTTTGAAAGGATCTGTAACTGCCTTCGTCAAACCACATCAGTTTGAACAATTTAGTAGGAAGGTTTTCTCCACCCATTCTTCTCTGTGCACGCTTAAACAAATGTCTAGACAACAAAGAGTTTATCGAAGTTTCTTCCAACAACAGTTCTTAAAAAGCATCAGAAAAAACTCCAGTTTTACAAACACATTTCTCTGGTTTAAACAAACTAAAACTTTACAGATTCTGAGAGGAAAACTGAGGAGTAGAGAAGATCTAAACCAGAAGAACAGATTATGGAGATGGTTTGAGAGGAGGAACAGTGATGATGTTGGTAAAAGGAGGCTGAGGTTGGAGTTACCAGGAAAGAGGAAGTTTATGGATGTAGAGAAAGAGGACATTAGGGTGGATGCAGAGGCGAAAGTTAGATGGAGGCGAAAGATTCCCTGTGGCGCCCTCTAAAGGGAGCAGTTGGAAGCCAAAGAAGAATGGCACACCGACCATCTATACAGCTTTCCTCCAAAAAAATGTCTGCAGGCATGAAAGTAATTTAAACTTTTGGTTTATGTTAAAGAAAACTGTACCAACGTTTACACCAGGGGTCACCAACCTTTTTGAAACTGAGAGTTACTTCATGGGTACTGAGTCATACAAATAAATTTGCTCAGTTTGCCTTTAGTTATCTATTAATAATGATTAATGATACTCATAACTGAGAAAAGAGTCATCACTTTATGATTTCTCATAATAATAATTATCAACAATGACACCAAGATGGGAAACAAATATTCAGACCTTTATTAATCTCAGTAATTGTTAGATTCTCTGATGATCCCTCACGTCATACATTTCAATTTAATTCAATTTTATCTATAGCCCAAAACCACAACAACAGTCGTCTTGATGGGCTTCGTACCTGCAATTGTAAAGGAAACATAAAATCAAAAGGATCATGAGTACATAGAATTCAATAGGAAAATACTAAACTGAACTGACTAAACAGACTAAACTAAACTGGCATCCCTGCCCTTAGACCCCCCTTCACGGTAAGGAAAAACTCCAAAAAAAAAACGGATTCTGGAAAAATCGAAGAAATCTCAGGGGTGTTCACAAGAAGGAGGGATCCTCCCCCAGGACGGACAGGCGATGTACAAGAACTCTGAGAGAAGAATTAACCTATCTAACTCTAAAGCTACATTTTTAAAGTCCAGCAGATGAGCTTCTTCCAGATAGAGTTGGGGGACGGCTTGGGCCGCGAGACAAGCCAGAGGCAGGATCCACAGCCAAGTGTAGAACCAGTAGAAGAGGCGAGCCAGAGACGAGGTACTTGGTCAGGTACAGGAACACGGACGGGCCAACTGGAATCTGTAAGCACTCCCACTCCCCCGGAGGGGAAGGGAAAGAGGAATAGCACTGCAATAGAGGAATCACACTGCTGTACATGAATCGCACTGCACCAAACAGAGGCATGGAGAACTAGATGATAAATAATCATCAAGAATAGAGGAGAGTAGAAGTAGACAAGAATAGAGGACAGAACCTCAGCGCACCATACTTTCTCCAGCTTCAGACATCTAGAAGCCTTCTAACAACTAATTGTTAATGTTAAGTTTAATTTAAAAGTATTAGCAGTAAGTTAAATAATCTCTGATTACTAACTAGTCTGGGAGCTTACCGTGTTCCATAAGACAGGGGCTTGGTGGCTAAACGCTCCACCTCCAACTGTGCTTTTACAAATTCTAGGAACCACAAGCAGTCCTGCATTACATTTCAAAGGAGAAATGTCCCATTTTCACTATGTTTCACCATGTTTATCAATTGTGTAATTGATGTTAAAGAAAAATCTACTTACATATTTTTAAATCTTGTCACATTTTGAACTAATGACCACATCTGCAGCATTTTTAACAAAATTATAACTGCTACATGTCATGAGCACACTTTCATGTTGAACACATTTCTTCAATATTTTCATTCAACTTTGCCATGGCACTGCCATGTTTCCGGTGACAACGTCTGGTATCTGTTTCTTTGTTAGTTTCAGCCCAAGTCTGTTAATGACTTCACAGTACTTTCCCGCCACTTTGTCAAATGTCTCAGATGCAGAAGCAATGTCTTTCAGCACCGATTGTACAGAGGGAAAGAGCAGCACTTTTTTTCTCTGTAAATCCACAGAGAAAATGCTATTTATGACTTTCGCAATGCGAGTCATCACGCGCCCAAAGCCGATCACTTTTGCACATAACATCTGCTGATGAATGATACAGTGGTAATGCAGACATTTTGAGAAGTCTGGGCCAGCTTTACAGTGAGCGATGGTTTAACGTGCATGCGGCTGAGGAATGTCCGTCACCGATCCTTACTCATCAAGAACCCTTCTGAAACATTTCTGATGCTTTGTAAAACATTTATTAAAATGAAAAGAACATTTTATTGCTCAACATAAAGAGTTTTGTTTATTTATTCAGAGGAATTGACTGAACCGTAGTAGGAGTGTCATTCTGTCACTCTGCCTTAAACCCAGGAGCAAACGTTTCCTCCGGGAGATCCTGCAGCGCGATATAAGTGTCGGGTACGGCGCGTCAGTCTGGCAGCAGCCGCGTGTTTTGAGTGTCGCCTCTTCCAGAAGAGGCTGGTTTCATTCATCATTCATTCATTTGGATGATAATTACTCCCCCGGCCACTTCTGAGTCAGCTGGTGCCATTTCTCCATGCAGGGACACAAACTTCGCTTATAGTGATTCAGGAACCACTGGAACCAGCTGTTGGAAACCAGCGTGCTCTTCATGTCGTCCGCCCTTCCTCAGAAATTCGTACAGCATCTCAATAGCATAGCCTCGTTGTTGATGTTAAAGCTTATTGTTGTGCTCCTTGCGGGTAAATTTGTTATAGTTTTTATGATTTGTAACATAGTGATGATCTATATTGAATTCTTTGAGCATTGCATTTACCTGTTAATAAGGCACAGGACTTTATTTAGCCCATGAGATACGACATTGTAAGCATTTGTCCACTTAGCATGAAAGCACCGTTTTCTCCTTGCCAACACAATGTTTTTTTCTCAAAGGAACCTGCTCTGGCTCTCTCTCCGATTCCCGCTCTGATTCAATTTCTACTGCCGTGATCACATGTCGCCAGAAACCACAAAACAATATTTTTCCAACCAATCTACAGAGGGTTTAATAACCATAAATTAGGACTTATTTAGGGCCACAAAAAATCTTCCCACGGGCCGCCATTGGCCCCCGGGCCGCACTTTGAGAACCTCTGCTGTATAGTGAACATATTTTTAAGATAGTCATTTTTTTAGTCAAATCTATATAAAATGAAAAAGAATAGCAACATAAAAGTGAACTTAAGATGCAGCTCCTTGATCAGTTGTGCTATTTTTAGAACAGGCCTGCAGGCGCCTTTTGTGGCCACTGGGGGCAACCTAGTACCCACGGGCACCATGTTGGTGACCCCTGGTCTACCCAGTAATAAATCCATACAATCCAACAAGAGCAGCTAATTAGTCTGCAGATGCTGAACCTTCATGATTGACAGGAAAAAAATGTCACACTCAGATGAGGATGAATAAACTACATAGAAAATCAAAATATTTTTCATTTTCATCCCAAAATAAGGAGTTTCCAGTGAAATCTTAACTGAGGAACTAATTTAACAAATGGAATGTGTTTACAACTGTAGTGATTGAGCTAGCTAATGCATAAGCAGAGTCTGTTTATAAAGTAATTTGACGGTTTTCTATATTTTTCTGATTATCTTTTGCTTTAGCTGCAGTGTCTCCTCCTCTGATGAGGCATTATTAACCCATTTAAAATATTTGCTGTACAGCAGACTTTACTAGAACTCCAGAAGGTTATAAGAACAAGAACCTAAAAGAAAAACCCCTCTGGAGTTCTGCTTGAGAATCATCAAATCATGTATTGCCAGGGGCAGACCTATAGGGGGACTTGCAGGGCCAGCTGCCCCTCCAACTAAAAGCTTTGCCCCACCATTTGCCCCTCAATTTAAACAGACAGACAGGTTTCTTTGTTAGTTGTAGCTCCACCCCTGTGCATTTCCAAAACTGAACTTTTTCCCCATAAAAAAGATAAAGCAAAATAAGGGGGGAAAGCAAATGAGATCAGATCTGTGATCAGACCTCTGTAAAACACAAGATGCATTCAAGCCAAGAAGCTTCCAATAAGCCCACCTGATGCTTCACACCTCCAGCTCTGTGACATGATCCTCCTGGACCAGCTCAGCTCAGGCATGGCTGACAGCAGCACCTGCTCTGAGGCAAAGGGGTTTTATTGACCTCCTCTTTGAATTTTAACAACTGATTTTCAACCAGTAGCTTCAAGTGAGTTCAAAGCATTTTATAAAGGGAGAAATTATCAGCAGGAAGGTGGGGCTGAAGGTCTGTGGGGCTGTCCTCAGGAGGATAGTGGCATGCACACAGGTGCATTCACACACTTCTGTTCAGCACAACTTCTCATCATCTCTCAGAGCAGTCCGTGTGCTGCGTTCAGGCTACCACCTCCAAAGCCGGAGCATCATGAGCCTCCCTGATGTCGTTTCCAGAGAAAAGCTTCTTACCTGATTCCCGCCCCCGTCACTAAGGACAACAGTCTGTCAGACGTCTCTGCCTCGTCTTGAATGCAAACGGGAGCTGTTTCAAAGAGGGGTGGGGGCTCCGTTCCCGCGAAAGGCGTGTTTCCAGCTCCTGCACGTCTTCCTGAAGAGAGGGCGCTCCCAGCTCGGGCACCGCTCTAGAAAACGCTCCGTTCGGCTGAGAGGATGTGGCAGGCTGCGCGGCTCCGGGCTCCGAGCGCCGAGCCCGTCAGAGCGTCTGCGGGGCGCTGCAGCGGCGCAGGGCTGCCACTGGGGGGCGCTGATGCACATCCAAACGCTGCTTCTCCGGGAGACTTGGTCAAGTTAAGTCTCTGATGAATACATTTGTCTTTTTAAGAACAAATACACCTACAATTTTAAGTCACAAAAGTCAATAATGACTAAACCTGTGGGTAGCGGCCAACTTTCACAAATATTTCTACATTTTAGAACAAGTTTATGTCATGATTGATTGATTTCTTTTTCATTTTGCCTTTTTTTGTTTCTGTGAATGGCTGTGACTCCGCCCATTCAGGCTGCCTCTGGATCCTGTTGAGCTGTCGCAGCTGCCTGCAGGTTGCTAATTAACCACACTGGATTTAACCCTTGTGTGGTCTTAAAAGACCTATATCGTGCAAAATCTACTTTTAAGGGTATTATACTGTTCATTCCTCACAAACAAAAAGCCCCAAAGTGTTATACCAATCCATTCATTTTCTGAGTATTTCTCTAAAAGCCTGCTCTCTCAGCACCAGCCCCTCCAAATCCAAGAAACGAATGTGTTTTTTACATTGTGACGTTACAAAGTGAAGAACAGCCCCTTCCAGGAAGAGTCTGCACAGCCAGCTCCGCCTCCAGGCTAACACACACCCCCACTTTCTTTATGGAACTAGCACTGATCATTCATTCATTCATTCATTTCATTCATTTATTTATTTGTTCCTTTCATGAAAATTGATGTTCAAATGTTTACATGTTCTCTTACATATTTTCATTTTCATGATTGTAAGGGAGCAGAATTGAAGAACACAATTCTTATAGTTATCTGCTCCCTTTTAAACATTACATTTACATTTCTCACACCATCACCTGTACTTAGATTTCACAATGTACAGTTCCACTACACAGTAAATACGTTCCATTCATTTAATACTGGGGGTGGGGATCGACTAAACACTTTCATTTTATATGTACAATATGCACATCCATCTTTGCAAAAGCTTGGATGTTGTTGTTTTGTGGGCAAAACGCAGACACGCTTCCGAGGTTGATGTCGGGAAATGGGCATCACCCGACAGGAGCGAAAGGCGGAGCCTCAAAGATCGAGTCGTCTTTCTTCTGGATGGGAAAAGGAGCTGCGAAAATAACATATATTTCATAAAAATTTCTTCTTTAGTGTGCCAAAGGTAATATATGATCATAAATATGGATATAGTTTACTCTGAAAGGATTAAGAAAAGCATTAGACAGACCCTTTAACATTCTGTTAATTCCCCCTTGTCCTACGGGTCATAAATGACCTAGAAGACAATCTTTCTATCATACTGGTTTACAGCGCAAATGATTCCATAAAAAAGCAATGTATCACTTTTTCAAAAGATTTATTTCTAAAGATCCTTTAGGAAAAGTAATACAATGTTAAGTTGGAAAAGCATAGGTTAAGGAATTTCTGCCACAACAAAACATGGCAGTGGGTCCGTTTTGACACGCAAAACAACACAAGGGTTATAAAACTGTGCGTTTTCTCTGTGCATGTTGTGCTTATGTTCTCTGTTACTGTACGTGTGAAGTATCATTATTTTTGGTTTTGTAGTTGTTTTATTAAAATCACAATATCATGCAGTGATTAAATTGGGTTTTTGATACTTTTCCAGCAAAAATGCTTAAACGAACTGCAGCCATACAGAGAGCTGCTGTCTTTGACAGCAGAGGAACAAAAAAGGGGTATTCCCTAAGGAACGTCTGTATTACTTTACCTGACAGACCTTTTCCAGCTGAAAGTTCACTGAGGCTTAAAGGAAGGAGTTTCCTCTCATCGCAGTTCTGGTTGAGCTCTTCTAACCCCCAGCTATCAAACATAGTCTCTCCTTGGTTTTTCGTTTTATCTTTGGGGGACTTGGAGTTACACAGGAACCAGAGGATTACAGGAAATTATCAGACTATGGGGTTCTGAAGAAGTTTGGGGGTTCATGGGATAGATGAGGGTGAAAAAGACAGCCCCAGACATGACAGAATTTGTGCAAAGAGGTGAAGGGTCTAAATCAGACAGGTGATGATGGGGGGTGTTTCTCCTCCAGGAGTTGGAAAATGTTGGTGCAGCCGAGCGAGAAGACATTTGACAGTTTGAGCCTCCTTAAAATCCACAAAGATCCACACTTAAAGTGTGGAATTGGGTTCCATTATTACCTGATGTGGGTTTTTAGCTGCTAATGAGGGATGCAGTTTCACCATAGAACCAGAGGACCAAAGGCATCACTTTGTCCTTAACGTAAAGAGTTTTCTCCAGGTTTCTTTCAATCATCTGTTGATGTTTTTGTAGATAATCTATATTGAAAAATATTGTTAAAGTAATTTCACAGCTTTAATTGACTCTTTCATACATTGATTAGCCTCTGCCCATCTTTGCCTCAGGAGGACTGTCTCTCCAAGACATCTTTCCTTTAGCTGAATGTGATACAGATCTTAACTTTTTTTTATTTCTAGATGATCCTCCAGCTGAAAGTTTCTGATTTTTTCAGTCATAACTTGCCCCTGATCAAACTGTCTATTGGAGGTTTAGCAGGAAGTAAATGTAAAAAATGACCTCACCTTAAAGAAAAAGGTAAAAAGAAAAGAGACCAGCAGGAAGGCCAAGCAGGAGGGTCATGGATGCAGTGAAGGAGGACTGAGGGACATTTTATCATGGCTTTTTAAAAAGGTTCCAGGTCCAGGTTTGAGTTGCTTCAGAATGACCTAGATGAGGTGTGTTCTGTCAATCAAACTGTCAAGATTGCTGACTTAAACAAATCTTAGTGTAAATGAATACAAAACTTTGTAAATTGTCTCTCAAAACCACATCCTGTCCTTATGAATTACATCAACATGTAGGGGTGAAAATGGAAAAAAGAGTATTTTCTGGAGGAGGAAATCCCAGTAAATCTGTCCAGGTTTTCTCAGCATGTTTGAAGTTTAGTTTGGCATCAATCCTTGGCATACAGCGAGCATTAGAAATCAAAGATTGTAAAACAGGCGCATGATATCTGGTGCATCACTCCCGACTCCTCTTCTCCTGGACATGCCGTAAAAGTAAACAAAATTTCCAGTTTAGAATTACGTTGTATATGCATATTCTACGTAGTTTATAAACAATTATTACTTACATTTTATGCAATTGTGCACGTTTTTTGAGAGATGCTTATGCAAATTTGTGTCTTTCCACGAACGATCCTCGGATGTCTAACATAGCATATACCACTAAATGCCACCAATGTATAACTTTTGTATCGTGAATACGGCACACATATCAAGTTAAAAGTTGTGTCTGTGTTGCTCTAGATTTCCTGAGCTTCTGGAGCTCCTTCTTTCAATTAAACATCACTTGTGAACCCTTTCAAGAGGAAACAGTTATCCATAGTGGTGGGAAGTTCTTCTGGAAATGTCTATGAAGACTCTCATTCATCCAGGTTGATTCCACCATAGCAGTAATTTTAGGGGCTGTCATCTGGACTTAGTTTTTAAAGTTAGAAGACGTTTCACCTGTTATCCAAGAGGCTTTGTCAATTCTGAATTAGCTATTAAAAAAGGTGGTATATATGCACTCATGGAGGAGGAGTCAGACCTGAAACTGGATGGTATTGGCAATTTAGCCTACATGGTTTCAGGTCATTAAGAGTTCTTCTAGATAATTTTTCCAAAAATTTGTATTGTGCTCACCAGCAAGATTGAAATAACTATGAGTACTAAAACAGGGTAATCTGCTCCTATTTAATTTGACCTTTGATGGAGCCGTCTCTGATATTTTAGTTCTGTTCGTACTTTGTGTTGGTCATATCTCTTCTGTGTGTCCTTTATTATTTTACTGCAGTGTTTTTTTGTCCAGGTGTAGCAGCTGCAATGTCACTTTGACCCCAGTCCATTTTTATTTATAGCATGGAAAAATTACCTTTGTGATTTTTGCTAAAATAGTAATAAGTCCTCATTAGAGCCTCTAGAGGTCACCACTACAGAGCTGTCATGGACTAGACAGAGCTCAGCAGTTAGCACAAGAATCTGGATCCTTTGTGAAACTCATGACAGAGAAATCTCTTTTAGGATAGCAGAAATCATGCATTTACGTAAGTGTAAGACCATAAACAATCAGACCCTTTTTTTCAGACAAAGATCCAAAAAATAAAGAAGACATTTAGGAGAAAATGTCATCAGATAGTTTCACCCTAAATCACATGGTTCCTGGTTTATAATATGAAGGCTAAAAATCATGACTTTAAACTATCAAGCAACTTTCTTAAATTTCCAAATCATTTCTCTGTCCCTCTGTTTGAGACAAATTAGTTTGTAGTGCTTCTCTACTGTGGCTGCTCTTAAACTTCTATGAAAAGCTTCCAGCTGATCAAAAAGACTGCAGACAGACTTTTAACAAAAGTGAAGAAGATAATATTTTACCAAGAAAAGCTTCCCTTCGTTGGCTTCCAGGTAAAAGCAGAATTTATTTGACTAGAATATGAAATTCTCCATGTTGTTCAAACAAACCCCATTTTATTCAGCAGGATTCCAGGTTATTCCTAGAGATTCCTGATCTAGAATGGGGAGCAGAGCCTTCAACTGTCAGGTTGCTGTTTGTAACTGTTTGCTGTTTACGGTCAGGAGGTAGACTCTATTTTGACTGAAAACTTTTAGCTTGAGTTAAAGCTTATAACTAAGCTTGACCTTGATGACCCTATTCCATCCCTTCTGTTATGCTGTAGACCTAAACTGACGGAGGTCATCCTGTGATGACCTGGATGTCCTTCCTTAACAAACCTCTTTCTCTCTGCTTGTTTTCTCATCCATGAGCACATGTAGCTGTTTCTAACCTGCTTAGCAGCAGCTCAGCTGCAGGTGCGTCCAGGGCAGCACAGCCCTAATTTAGTACATTACAATTAGACTAGAGCTATCTTGAATTATTTGACATAAACTACATTTTTACATCTTAAAAAATTAGATGGTTCTAGCTGTATAATTTTCTTTGAGTCTTTGTGTATTGCTTTGAGATGATGTTTATTCATCACTTATTTATTTATACATTTTCCCCAACAGGTCAAAGCCTAATGAATAATGAATTCACACACTAAAATCACTCATTCTTCATATAAATATACCAAATTAATATAAAACATCAAATTTTATATTTTTACAAACCTTTGAAAGGTATAAAAGGCAGGGTTAAAAAGTGCCAGAGTTGTGAGAATAAAACAGCTTGTGGTGTTGTTCGCTGTGGTACATAGAGACCAAAGCAGCCTCAGGAATGAGGACTCAATCTTGCCGGTCATTTAGTCCCTCAAAAAGTGAGGTCTAATTGATTCTAGTGATTCTAGTGTTGGACATTAAAAAATATGCTGGTAGTCTGAGGATAAAACTGAAGTCAAAACTGTATCTGTCTCTCTTATTTGTCATACCTTCTCCAAGCGTTTTAAGTGTGAGCTGGCAACCCCAGACCAGATGATGCTGCCGTATTCCAGAATGGGGGGAAGGTTGGTGTAATATGCAGGTATAGGAGCTTTATAGTGAATATCTTTTCTCTTCAGACTCGTCTGAAATGATCTGAAGAGAGGGAGCGGTTTGTTTTTGCAATTGTGTCGCTGACATGGGCTGAAAAAGTCAAGAGGACCTGGCTGGAGACAACAAGATGGCGCCCAGAGATCAGCTGGAAATGTAAGCCCAGAAATCAAAGTTCATGTTCTTCCCCCCATTTCGGTTGAAAAACACCCTTTTTTAAATTAAAAAAGAGTAATTTAACTGGGGACCCTATCAGTTATGTTTTTTCTTCTAGTTTAAGCTTAAAACCTTTAACAATGGAGATGCCTCTATTAAAACCTACTATGCCCTTTGGTATACCGTAGTTCCTTACGCGATCGACACCGATCAGCTAATTCGCAGAATAAAGCGGCTTTGCTCTAATAAGCAACACTTTAAAGCCGCTTTTTGTCGATTTGCGAAACATTACTAATATAAAGTGCTGCATACAGGCGCAAAGCCGCTTTTCTCCGCAACAGAATAAGTGGATTCAAGTTGATCACATTAAGGGTTGAAAAAATACCGTTGTCGAAGGAATGTAAACACTGGAGCTAAAGCTCCAATGTAAAAGGGTTAACAGTTTTCAGAATCCGAACACCTTTGTTAATATCAACTTTAAAAGGAATAAAACGATTACCGTTTTTTTTCCCCAATTTAAGCTCATCTTGCACACTGTGTTAGTGTTTATTCACATCAAAACGTTTTAATTAAAGGTGCTACAAGTCTTACATTTTGTAGGATTTCTGTTACGGCTAACAATGTTTGTGCACCATCTTGTCTGCAGCCAGGTCCCCCATGAAAACGTTAGTCTGTTGTCAAAGACGCCCAAGTCGCGCACTATGTGCTTTATAAATGGACTGAATTGAAATATTGAAAAGTGTCTGTACTGGTCAGCTGCAAAAAACAGATATGAGACAGGAAACACGACAAACAGGAAAAGACAAGTTACATGAATACTAAAGAGACGTCAGCCAAACGTTCAGTCAGTGACTCAATAATTCCCATGGTGCATTTTACCAGACTCTGCCCTGAAAACAAGCCTGAACTAGTTGCATCAAAAGCTCATTAACACCACTACTGGGTCAGCGCAAAAAAACAACACACGAGATGCAGAATTTGTTACTTACAGTATTTTACATTTATTCTCATCAATATACATTTGATGTTGTTTTTAGAATTTCATAACTACATTGATTGAACTTTTATAACATTATTTTACTGCAGATGAGGATTTTCTGAACATAAAACTAAACTAATTTCTGCAGTTTTAACAAAACTTAATGCATTTTTTAAAAGCCATTGTATTTGTGATGAAGTGGCTTAGGCATCTAGTCCGGGTGCCTCCCTGAAGAGGTGTTCCGGGCATGATCCACGGGGCAGAAGCCCCGGGAAAGACCCAGGACACGTTGGAGAGACTATGGCTACGTTCACACTGCAGGGCGTAATGCTCAATTCGGAGTTTTTGAAAAAATCAGATTTTTTTGCAAGACCGTTCACATTTCCAAGTTAATCCGAACTTTTGTGGTCTCCAGTGTGACCCTGAAACGCAAACCCAAGCGTGACCCGCATGCGCAGAAGCCAGAAGAATACTCAACGGTGAACGACGTCACTCGTTGAATGGTAAATGGCGTATACTTATATAGCGCTTTCTCCCTTCTTACGAAGGCCCAAAGCGCTTTACAGTCACAGTCCCATTCACCCATGCACACACACATTCACACACTGGTGGTCTGCCCCAATCAGACTCATTCTGATCAAAATTTCTTTCCGATCGAGATAGGTGGGTTATGCCGATTGCTGATCTAACCGTGTTGCATGTAAACAGTTTATTCTGATCGTGTGTCACTACTGCTCTGGTTTACGTCACCTATAGAAGGTGCAATGCTCCAGAGAAGGCTTTGGAGCGCATACGGGAACGACAGGCTACTCCGCGCGAGTGAACCGTGTCTCTGAGCAGAGCAGCCGGAGTTTTGTGTCTGTGGACAGGGTGGTGGTAGGGATGGGTATGGATAAGGTTTTAACGGTACTACTACCCTTATTAATACTACTTATTGATCCGGTATTTTAACGATACTCTTATCGATACTTTTTGAGGACGAAAAATAAATAAATAAATAACAAACTAAGAACATAAAGTGTTTTATTTCCTCATTATGCAACAACAACATGTTTTTTACCAAAACATTTTACTTTATACATGAGAATGTTCCAGACAGGATATTTATTTAATTATTTAATCTAATTATTTGTATTCTTTATAAGCATGATGTTTCCTTTGATCTTTTGTCCATTTTCCACCACCTTGAGTTAAGTTAAGTGAAATGATGGAAACAAATTCACTTTGATGCAGACTCCTTTCTATTTATTTATTATTCTTTAAACCAAGAAAACCCAATAAATTATATTAATTTTACAGATGACAACTATCATTGGTTATTAATTATTATTAGGAAGCAGCTGTTAGTTTGTTGCGGGTCTGGAATCATAAGCGGTGAGTCTAAGCCCCGCCCCTCTACCTGGTTGTTGTTTGCTCCGCGTGCAATGCTCAAAGAATTCAATATAAATCATCACTATGTTACAAATCATAAAAACTATAACAAATTTACCGGCAAGGAGTGCAACAATAAGCTCCAACAACAACGAGGCTATGCTGCACAGAAGTAAATTTTTACAAAAATGGCTAAATACAGTGAAGCTGTGACAGAAACTAGCTACGTTGTGGCTTTGGAAATGGCCAGGCGTAGCTAGCCCTTCAGTGACGGGGAGTTTGTAAAAAAAAATAATGTATGTTGAAAGTAGCTGACATTGTTTGTCCACAGCAAAAGAAAAAGTTTGAATAGTTAAGTCTGTCAAATGATACAAATACTAGACGAGTAGAAGATCTGGGCAGCAGCCTCCGACCGCAGATGGGAAGATATCTGGAGGGCCTGGTTAACTGTACAAATGACACTTGGTCATTAAACTTATTAAAAACAACTTTTTCTGTTCATCCATTTTTTTTTTACCAACCCCCAGTCTAATGTCGAGTTCCTAATGTGGCCCTCCGCTACAAAAGCTTTGAGAACCTCTGTTCTAAGGCTATGAAAGGTGGGGGTTTTTGTGTGTGGATCATTTGTATGTCTAATGATTTTGTCAGTGACCTCACTTAACACATTGCTCCAGGCCAGTGGACAACAATGTTTGGTAGAGACATAAAGGTACAGTAAACCCCACCAATTTATTGTAAGGACAGATTAACAGATCTAATAAAAACAAAAATGTATCAACATTTGACTTTAACATGGAAAAACATCTTATTTGGTTTCATTGATTATTTTTATAAACTTTCGTCTCAATTTTTTTAAAATAAATTTAAAAGATTTTGTTAGCCAAGATTTATATTCACAAAACGAATTTAAGCAATAAAGCTAAAAATTTTGGGAATTTATTGTCCCAAATTAGATTTAACTTACATTCCATTTCCCCTAATACAAACGAAAAAGCAATCAAAACATGTAATTTTGCTCAGCTTTATATTTTTAGATAATTTTATTTTGGTGTATGTTAACCACCCACCCACACACACACACACACACACACACACACACCCCTGGCGTCTACAGTGGTTTGTTAGGTGCTTGGCGGTTTGCCTCCCTTATGTCAATCATGCAAAAACTCCAGACTCGCCCCCAACATAGATCATAGCATGGGGGGGGGGCGGGGTCAATACTTCCCCGCCACAACTTTTCCCGCGATAGCTCAGGTACTAAGAGCGCCATTCCATCTGTAAACTTACCCCCACCTGCCCTTCATCAGTGCTCCAGCTAATTACAGCCGAACACGCAGACAGAGGCCCCGCTGATTAGATTAAAGGTCTTTTCTTGGCTGTGGGACGCCAGTCTCCCCGTGGGGGGAAATAAAGGGGTACAAGAACCTCTGACTCAACGATCGTATGACAATGCGATGTATCACTCCGTTAAAAATATATAGATTTGAGGAATGGATTGCAAAAACAATTATTGGTCGCAAAGGCCAAAAACAATTGTTTTTTTTTTTTTTTTTTTTTTTTTTTACAACCAGTGGTTTGAGGTTTGCTTGATATTAAGATATATTTTTCTCAAACTATGTTACTGCTGGGAACCTAACCCTAAAAACAGCAAGCCAAAGTAAAAAAAAAAAAAGTGCTTTACACATATACATTTCCTGTAGTATTATATTGTTTTTAAAAAGACCAATTGGTCTTTAAGTGGACATTTTAAGTTAACTTATGAGTACATTTTTGTCTTTGTGTTATATTAGGTTTAATAACTGTTTGATTATCAAGTTGGGTTGGCACATTTGATCTAAAGTAAAATTAAATTAATGGAGCTCGTAAAAATGTCAGAGTGAGAGCTCTTCATCCCCGCCCTGTTCAGGGCTGAGCGCGCCTGTTGCACCGCCAACACAACTCTGGGGGGCGTGGCCTCTCTCCCACTCTTTTCGGACATCTGGAAACCAGGCCCGATGATTGGATAACAGAACAATGACGTTTCCAACCAGCAGCCTTCTGATTGGGTGGAGTGATCCAGCTGCTTCAGAGCGCCAGAACATAAGCTTAAGCGGGTGTTACTGAGGTTTCGCGTCTGGGCTGGACAGACTGTTCCAACTAGCGGGGCCGCGGCGTCATATGACAGGACAGCTCAGAAAAGAGAAACTGCCCGCTAATTTTCAAAAAAGAGGAAATCATTCAGCGATGGTGGCCTGAACGAGGACGAGATCTCAAAGGCCAAAGCTGGGGAGGATTTATACTCGGAGGCCATTAAACGGTAAATACCAACTTTCCCTCCAGTGGTTTCCTGCTGTCTGGAATAGTGATGTCATGCTTTCCAACAAAGTTTAGCTCTAAATCTAATTAAACCCAAATTAACCGCTTAGATCATCCCTAAAGTCATATATTAATGCTCCCTAGTTGGTGAAACATGAGGTTTGATGAAGGTTTTTATCGGTGATTAAATAGCGAATTGGCCTGGCTTTAATGGCACTTTAACGGTTATAAACTAATTTTATAACTTACCTGAGGCTACTTAATTTAGGTCTGTTTAGTCTGGTCACCAATGAAGCTAAAAGCTGGACTGGATTCGTTCACACTGCTGCGGGGAAGTGGCGCAGTTAGCCCGCTATGTGCTAGTTAGCTGATGATCTTTGCGCCAAATCAAATGTGGCTGAAGTGAGATGCTGCTCACGTCGTGCGTGCCCGGCTCCGTGCGTGTTCTGCAGTTTCTCCTGATGGACGTGAAGTGCGTGACGCTGAGGGACCTCACGAGCCCGCGGAGGAGCTGCGGCGCGGGGCCTCCGCGGGAGGATGCGGGCCACAGCGAGCAGAAGGTGGGCAGGAATGTCAGAGCGGTTAGGTGAGGGTTTGGATCCAGATCGCATTCCCTGACCTCTCCCATCCACAGGAGAACGTGTGCGTGGACAGGAGAAAGTCCATCCCACTGAAATCTGCAGAGTCCAGCATGCAGCTGAAGACCAGGAGGACTCTGACCTCCGACCTCACCCCCATCAAACACTCAGCTCCGGCAGAGCCCTGGACACCCACAGCCAACCTGAAGGTACTGATCAGCGCCGCCAGCTCGGACATCCGGGACAGAGAGATGAAGAAGGTGCTGTTTCGACCCCTGGAGAACGATAAGGAAAACCCCGGAAGCCCAGACGGGTCAGTGGAGGACCCAGAGCTGGAAGACCTGTGTCAGGTACCCAGAATGCCCGGCTTTATTTTTGTACTTGTTGATATTCTTATAAGAAAAATACATGTTACTGCTTGTTACATGGTAATTGTATGATTGGAACTGAGATTAAAAGCTTATCTGCTCAGTTTGCAGCTATGAATGAAAAGGAGGATGAAGACAAGAAGCCGAGCAGGAAGCAGAAGAGTCTGGGTCTGCTGTGCCAGAAGTTCTTGGCCCGTTACCCCGATTACCCACCACCCCAGCCCCTCATCTGGATCTCCCTGGACGAGGTGGCCACCAGCCTGGGTAAGAACCTGAAGGATGCAGTTTCTCAGTTATTGGAAGTCCCTAATGTAAATTTTAGGAGCATACATCCTTTGCTGCTTGTGCGGTGATCCTGTATTTGTGTAATAACTCAACAGGGGTGGAGCGGCGGCGAATCTACGACATCGTGAATGTCCTCGAGTCCCTCAGCATTGTGGGCCGGATAGCCAAGAACAGCTATCACTGGTACGGCCGCCAGCAGCTGCAGGCCACACTGCAGGACCTGCAGCAGAGGGGGCGGGAGCAGGGCTACCACCTGCAGATGGAACAGGCCGCAGACACCGGGAGGATGGACTCGAGTCGAGAAGAAGACGCAGCAGAGGCTGAGGCTGGAAACGGTAACGCTTTTAGAGCATCTCAGGTTAGGGCACAGTTTGGCAACACAGGGTCCAGCGTTTCCATGGTTACCAAACCTCCTTCGTAGCCATATAAGCAGATTAAGACCAGTGACGTTTAGGGTAGAATTTCTGTTTAAATTCATGGTTTGGCTGGTACTTCAAGGAATTTATTTTGTTTGTTTAGTGTCTATATGCTGGTGATGTTTTGGGTTGTATTCATGTTGGGTATAGTGTCTGTTTGTGCATGTTTTGTGTGTGTGTGTGTGTGTATTTTGTTGAGATGTCCCGATCAGCAGCACTGTATATTTCAAGCTTGTTATTTCAAATAAATGCCAGACTAGAAGTCTGCATATCATGAACAGATCACGTTTTATTGGCGTGACGTGCAGCAGAATATGGTCGCAGGAGATTCACAAAATCACTTCAGTAACAACGAATGAAGGTCTTCATAGAGTCAGACTTCCCAGCTCAACAGCTCTTTTAATGAAATGCTTAAACTGACAGCAAGTGTCTCGATTGGTTTGTCTTAACTCAAACAAGAGACATTTTAACAGAAAAAAGTTCAAGATTTTGTTTCTTTTTTGATGAGAACTGCTCTCCGTGCTGCAGACAGACAGCAGTGAGACGCTGCAAAGCCGTGCGAGCGCCGGGAAAAGGATCCAAAAAAATAAAACAACTAAATAAATCCATGATATTGTCAAAACAACCTAAACAAAATAAGCTCAGTCAGCTGCATGTAGGACTGGCGCATGTAAACCGGTTGGATTCCCAGGGGGCCAGAGCTTCATCCAGTGTGGGTCCTTGGAGAAGACCCTTTGCGCTGCTGCCTTACTATGTAGCCACAAGTCTGGGTCTCCCTGTGCCGGTACCGAGCCCGGATAAAATACAGGGATGTGTCACCACCTGTGCAAACCAGTGAAAGCTGATTGGCTGTGATCATCCCTGAAGGGATGTGTTGAAAGGTGAACAACAAAGATGTAATGTAGTCACGAAAACTCATCAAAATAATGCTACAACAGCAATTTTGGAAGAAAGCCATTGTTTTTCATTTTTAATGGAGATATAAATCACATACAGTCAAATATGTTCTATAGGTCTGAAGATACTAAAGCTACAGTCACCAAACTTTCACCTATTCTGATCGGGACAACCCAAATATGTTGTGTACTGTGTTGTGGTTGTTTTCTTGTTTGTGTGTTGTCTTGTAGTAACATAACTGTAGTGAATCAGACCGTTCTGCTGCTCAGCTGCTGTCTGATCCTGAGTCCTGTTCACGTTGGTTCTCTCATGTGAAGGTCCAAACATAGTTCTGGTTCTGGTTGCAGTAAAGCAGACTGCATGAACCCAGAGTCCTGCAGACCTTTGTCAGAGGAGGCAGGGTTACCGTTTTCCCTGGTGTTTTGCAGCTGGTGGAAACAGGAAGGACAAATCTCTGCGCATCATGAGCCAGAAGTTTGTCATGCTCTTCCTGGTGTCCAAAACTCAGACAGTGACTCTGGACGCCGCAGCGCAGGTCCTCATCGAGGAGAGTCGGGACTCGTCGAGCCACAGCAAGTACAAAAGTAAGACCTTCTGAAAATCCTGCAGATCCTCAAGATTCTCTGTCAGGAAGTTAACCGAGTCACGTGTGAACTTTTAGCGAAGGTGCGGCGCCTCTATGACATCGCCAACGTGCTGACCAGCCTGAACCTCATAAAGAAGGTTCACGTCAGAGAGGAGAGAGGCAGGAAGCCGGTCTTCAGGTGGCTGGGCCCTGTAGAGTTCAGCAGCATTGGAAACGCCCGTGAGAAGCCGGAAACCGTCCGCATTGCCCCAGGAGAGCGAAGGGCCTTTCTAATCTCTGCTCTGTTCGCAGAGGCTCCAGCCAAGGCCCCCCAGCCCGCCGGCCAACAGGATGCCAGAAAGCTGAAACTGTGCCGCCACTCCTCCTTCAACACCATGCCTTCTTCTGCCGCCGTGGAGCGGCAGGTCAGCTCGGCGCCCTGCAGCCCTCGCTGTGACCCCAGCAGTAAGAAACGAATCCGCCTTAGACTGAACCGCGTCGTGTTTGAGGTTTAGCCAAAAACTGATCCCATCTTCCACCGCAGGTCCAAACCAGCCTGTAGATTATTCCAGGAAGGCTCCTGCAGAGCTCCACACGTAAGTTCTCCCACCTTTATGTCTTTGCTGCTCCTTTCTGACAAAATCAACCTACACCAATGCTCATGATCAAAAATGATCCTTTTAAGTCAGGATCTTGAAGATCACGCGGCCGTGATCAGCAGAACATTTCTGAACAAACGTGTCTTTGAGGGATCAAACTGCAGGTGTTTGTAGTTGCTCCACAAATGTTGAACGCCTCCACTATGCAGGAAGAAGAACTGTTTTTACTTCAGGGCGTCACGGCTGACTCCAGGCCTCATTTCTCCCCAGATCCCACCTGTCGCCCCCCTCCTCCACCCACCAGGCCGTTCTAGCAGCCCACCCCTACCCTGAACCCCTGCTCCTGTCCTCTCCTCACTGCTTGGCCTACCTGCCCAGCCTGTCTCGCCCCTCACTGGTCACTCTGTTCAGGGGACCGAAGAAGCTCCAGCAGACCCCTGAGGGTCAGGGATTATCCAGCGTGGAGGCTGGGAAGAAGAGGAGGAAGGAGAGTGAGGAAGAGGAGGAGATGGGGGGAAAACGGATGGGAAAATCAGGGTCCAATGAGGTTACAGAGGTGATGTCCTAACTGCCTTTGGACCTTTTTTGAGCCAAATCAGGAGGATTTCTTCTGACTCCTGCTTGTTTTGTGCAGATGGGAGCTGCAGCAGAGAGCGCACAGCTGCACAGCAGCAGGACTTCAGCAGCCGTCTGCGCAGACAGCAGCGCTGAGCAGCCCTCACACTACCTGTACCTTCCCAACACTGCAGGTGTGTTTCAGAGAACACGTATGTTTGTGCAGGAACCTTGCTAACGCCTTTTCCTCCCCTAGGTTTAAACAGCCTCAACTTCCTCATCCCCGCCGGCCAGGCGCCGGCCAGCGTGGCAATTGCACCAGGCAGCATCCCTGCTTTGGCGCTGCCGTACGTCTTCCTTTCATCTGCAGCCATCCCCCACTACCCCCTGGTGGCCGGCAGCATGCAGCACCTCACCTCTGATAGCCCCACCCCTCTGGGCTTCGGCCTGCCCGCCATGGTGCCCCCAGGCCACTTCATGGTAGGGGGGACGCCTTTCGGGGCTGCAGGGTCATCGGAAGTCAGCGGGACAGCCCTGCCCTCCCCAGGTTCCACTCCCACTCAGAGCAGGTTCTCACCCTCACAGGCCAGCATCAACAGCCCAGAACCTCAGGTAAGAGCGCTCGCCATGTCCGGAACAACATGTCCCCGCCCCCCATGCTGACTGACTGCTGTCTCTCCACAGACCCCTCACAGTCCAAAGGAAACCCCTTCCTCTTCTTCCAAAGCCTTCTTCAGAACCCCAGGAACTCTGGGAAACATGGTCAGTTCCAGGCCAGCGGGCCGAAAAAGAGGCTCTGCTCAGAGGAGGCTGGACGTGGGCCACCCAGCAGCTATGTGAGGAGAACATGTGAACATGCGTGTTGCCTGGTTCTGTTTGACGGGTCTGGAAGCAGACATGTTGAAGTGTCTGCAGATGCTTTCAGCTCACGTTCACATTAGCAGGTTAGACTGTAGCAGCTTAGATTACAGCGAAAAAAGAAGTGAAACAGCACCCTGTGGTAAGAGTCTGTCGCTGCACCCTGTTTTTTTTTTAATTCAGGCCTTAATTCCCTTTCAAATTTGATCACGCCTCCATTCTCACCTCGTATGTATTATAGCCCACTTTTTATTTATACTTTAGATAATATATGGTGATTACAGGAACTGTAAAGGAACTTTTCTGAGCACTAAGATGAGTGAACCACTCCAGGAGGGATCAAAAATGAAGGTGGAACAGGAAGTGTGTGACCACAGTGGTGGGACCCCCCCTCCCCTTGTTTCATTTCTGTGAAGTGGGGGGTATCACTAAGCCTTAATGTTTACAGACAGTCAGCTTTCTGAACTGTTATTTCTCTGCAGCAATGTTATTTTATGTCTTTAAGCTGAGAGTTTGCAACCCAGGCATTTTTACTGAAGACAAGAACACAGTGTGACAGTGCTGGCAGGTACTTGAATACTTTATTTATCAGAGTACTGTATGAATGAGTTTTTAAAGAAGTGTTTACAAACCCAGCAGCCCTGCTCTGGGTTCATTTAAAAACAGTTTTTTAATGCAGATCCATCCACCATCGTTCAGCCCAGGTGTGCCGATCTCAGGAGACATTTCATGACAAAGGTTGCAACATTCACACAGTTCTCGCGTCAGTATTCTTCTTCTACCAGGTGTCATTAGAACTTTGGTGGCTGTCTCTGTAAAATCCTGGTTCTGTCAGAGCTCTGATCTCTGTAGTTCACAGACAGACCGGTTCTTAATCATTTACTGCATTTCAATAAAAACACCACGTCCTTATACAATGTCTCTTTTTTCCTAGTCTGTTGTTCCATTCTGTAGCCTAAAAAGTAAAAAATACTTCAATTCTAGACAAGCAGGGACATTTTTTTACTAGAATAGAAGGAAAGGAGTTATGGTGTCACTACAATAAAAGTGCTGTTTTTGGTGTTTTTATTATGTTCTTGTTCCATTTTTCTCATGATGGAGGACATAAATAAAATATTAAAATTGCATTTCTGTGTATTTTATCAAAATTTGAATCAAGAGTAGATAAAAAAAATGCCATTTGAAAAAGCTTGTAGCTGTTGCATAGAAAATACAGGGTGGGGTCTCGAGCTTCCTGCTCCGTTCCATTCTGATTCATCTCAGTGAAGGTCTTTTTTTTCTGAGCTGAAATCTGGATCAGAACTGCTGTTCAGCTGGATAGCTCCGATATTGCTCACCACGGGGTGACCGTGGTGCAGAGGTAGACTCAACTCCTCCAACTTCAGAACTTGACTGAAGACCTTTGGACCCTTAATGGAGTAAAGCGCTATACAAGTATACACCATTTAAAAAAAACATAGAAAGTAATTCAGCCTGGGGAAAAACCGGTCGACATATTTCCATCTCTGTCCATAGATAGATAGATAGATAAACTTTATGCATCCTACAATGGGGAAGTTCTCTTATCTTTAGCAGCAAAAAAGACACTCAGAAATACAAACAGCAAAAAAAGTGGCATTCACAGAGGATAAAGTGACCTTCAGAAAAACGTTATAGATAAGACAGAGGAACATCTGTAAAAATTGCTATCTTTTCATCATCTTAACCTGCTGAACATCCTTCCATCTCTACCTCCTACCTGTCAAATAATTCCTTATCCACCCTTTGTTTGGCCTTTTGCCACCTCCAACTTCTGCATCTTCTCCCCACGCTTCCATGTAATTCTCCAGGTGTCCACCAGAGGGCAGAATAAGGCAACTGGAACAACACAAACGGAAACGATGGAAGAAAAGAAACAGACCTAGAAACATTTTCTACATTTCTGCTTATACTTTTCTTTGAATCGACAGTAATTTTCCCTGTTTTACGACACAATGCCTGAACTCAACACCCGTGTTGAGTTCAGCCGCCTCGGAGCTCCGCCTCTCCTCTGACTCGGTGGATGTAGGGAGGAGGATGTGGCATCGCAGCGTCGCTGTGGTGAAGTCCTCAGAGGTGAGGAGGAATATACTGGATCAACATTAAGTCCGGACCGGAGCTCGTTACGAACCGGGACTGCTTTCGAAATACTTCAAAGGTGAGCTGCTTTCTATCGCGCGCTGTAACCTAAACTGTAACGTCGACTTCTCACCTTTGATGGTTGGAAGAGGTGACGTCACTGGCTACTTTAATGCATTTAAATGCATTATTTTTGTAAACAGCCAAAGCTAAATTTTGTATTTTTAGTTTGAACAGCACAAACCTTCAAATATTTTTATTTGATAGTTGCAAATGAAAAACTTCATCTTCAGATTAATTGGTTTGTTTCTGGATTCTGCAATAATCTAATCCCAATTTCTCAATTCACACACCAGCATTTAAATTATTTACTAAATGTAAAGCAGATTTTTATAAATGTTTCTCCTGGTTTGTTGTTGAATGTAAAATGATACTTTTAGGTTTTTTAATCACATAAAGTCTGCTATGACATCATTACAGAGCAGCTCCTCCACAGAACAGCTTCAGACGTTTCATCAGTTCCCACTGGCTCCTCTTTCCGGAGCCTGTAATTATGATGTGGATGTGAGTCACGGTGACGCCGGCGAGCTTCACGCGTTTCCAGCATTAGGGAGGCATTGGGGTCGGGTCCCACAGCTGCACCCAAACCCCCCAGCCTGACCCCACAGACATTCCTCCGCGCATTAGTCCGCCTGCTTGTTTGGGCTGACCTTGTTTGCACATTGCTAGCTTTCCTGCACTACAGGGCCGCTGTAGAGGCCTGGAGTTCAGTTACAATGACAGATCACAGCAAATGTTACCATAAACCACTTCAACTATTCTTTGAATTTGTCCTTTTCAATTTGGATTACAATCCAGTTTAGGCCTCACGCGGGAGAAATCTTAATTTTGTACAGTACAACTGAATTTATAAAATACCATTAAGTTCAATAAGATGGAGTTGATTCAATGGGACAGGAGAATTGACTGTATAAAAGAACCGGACTGAGTAACTCCTCCCCGCTGGCTCCAAGAAGCCAAAATCCCATAGACTTCTATAGAGAAATAAACAGCTGTTACTCAGTCATTCTATTGGTCAGAATAATCCTTATCATTTTCACTGCAGTATTTCTTTATTGCAAGTTATTCAAGTTCTAAACTGACCAATCAGATGTCTTAATTAACCCTTGTGCTATCCTAGGCACTTTACCGTTGGGAGTTGGGTCATCTAGACCCACTAGACCACAGGTGTCAAACTCCAAGCCTCGAGGGCCAGTGTCCTGCATGTTTTCTAACCAACCTGCCATTGAAGATCCTTATTGGATAAACACACCTGATCCAGGTAATCAGCAGCAGATGAGGCAGGATTTCTGAAAAACCAGCAGGAGGTCGGCCCTCGAGGCCTGGAGTTTGACACCCCTGCACTAGACAGTGCTTTGAACCTTTTTTTTTTCAACAATTTGTGATCTTCACTGGTTCAATGGATTACATGAAATTTGTCCACCTTTATCCACCTTTGTTATGGTAGGGAGAACACGTCAAAGTAAGGGTGGGGTCATCCAAGACAGCACAAGGGTTACAGCATGTGGTGCCTGCCGGTCCCCACCTCAAACATTCAAAACGTTTGACAGATTCTTCCGAGCCCGCTTTCACAGAAAGGTGTGTGGCCTAGCAACAAGCTCACTCCTGATTGGCAACAGTAGTTGCCATAGAAACATTGACTCAGATTGACTTGGACCAATCACTGTTGACTGATGACATCTGGCTCCAACATGGCGGCATGTGTATCGTATAATAATTGCCACTGAATTGACTTCATTTAGTGGAGCCCAAAGTAAACCATTTTCTATAGGTGATGTCACCCTCACTCAGTCCAGTTCTCTTTTACAGTCAATGGACTGGAGTGGTTGGAAATGAAACAATCAACCCCTCCTCTGGAAGACTTCTCTATCCTCTTTTGAGCCATAGCCCCTCTGTTCTCATTGTTATCTTCATTCCGTGTGAAACTCTGAAAAACTCTAAGGAGGTTTCTTCTTCTCCTTGCAGAACCTCCAAAAATGCCAAACTGGGGAGGAGGGAACAAGTGCACCGCGTGCCGCGGGACTGTTTACCACGCCGAGGAGGTGCAGTGTGACGGCAAGAGTTTCCACAAATGCTGTTTCCTCTGCAGTAAGTCCCCCACAGACTGTTTTCATTGAGAGATGAAGGGAAACAGTCTGCAGATGAAGCTAAGAAAAAAACCCTGCAGCTCTATACAGTTGGACCGGGGTTCTGGAAGCAGGGATCTCTGAAGAGAGCTGGAGGAGCATCTTTGGGACCTCAGAGATTTCAAAGTTGATGTGAGCTGTGCGGGTTGTTGTGGGAAAACACTTGAAGTCTGACTAGGGGTGTGACGATAACGCATTCATCTTTGCTAATAATTTACGTGTTCTGTGAGTCCTGTGTTCAAACTTCAAGGACTTCTGGGTTGTATTCATTTCCTTTACAAGCTCCGTGCGTTCTTGAGTACGCGACCGCCTGCCGGAGGATTTTGTGCTGGGGGTGGGGGGGTCGCAAGAGTCCTGACACTGGGACTCCTGCTGCTTCATCAAAAATCTGCTTGATCAAAAATCCCACATCGTCATAGCTCTAAGTCTGACTTTCACTACTCTCAACATGTCAGCTGAACTCCCTTTCACCTCTGCAGCTTATTCAGAGCGTTTTCTGTGACATTCCTGCTGCTGATCATGAGGTTGTTGCGTTTACACCTCCATTATTCCAGTTTGTGGGCCAGCAGCCTCCTAAAGACATTTTCAACAATTCAATGTCATTTCTTTTTCACTAAGAACAACCAGAACAACAGGCTGTTGATGTTTTTGGAGATTTTTTTGACAAATGTATCTGGGGGCTTTTACAGTCTTTGCTTGTAAATGTAATATCAGTGTCTGAAAGATCTCTTTATGTCTACAGATGAGTCACATAGTTGAACGCTGCTCCTCACATGACGCCATGTTATTAGTCTGTATCTGTGAAGAGTCCAGACTTTGTTGACATCTTCCTGGGACAGGAACTAGTTAACAGCTCTCCCCATCAACAAATGTTGATGCTTTTCCTAACAAGTAGAAGCTTGTAGAAGGAAAAGCTTTGCTCCATCTGCATTGAAGTGAACTTAAGTGTCATTCTGTTATTCAGTGCTGATATTTCATTTGACTCTTTTGTTTACCGACGCAGTAACTGGCTGAAGGTTCAAAATCCTCACCAACTGAGATTGTGATGACACATTTTTATTTTCAAAAAGATCAAAGATTCTGGAACAATAGAATTCCTTTCATCTTTAGATAAACGCTTTCTGATTTCAGAGGTTGATCCAGGGGGTTCACACGAGTCAGGAAATTTAAGGGCACTTTCACTTATGCCTTAGTCCCAACTGCCCTTACAGACGGATATGGGCTGCCTGCAGATGAAAAATGGGCAAATCTGTACAGGGCACACAGGTGTCCTGCACAAAATATCAAGGTGGTAGATCACTCTGTGAACCTGTAGAGCAAAAATGTTCATGCACATTTTCTCGACAGGCACGCTGCAGGCGACAGGTCATAGCGACACATTAACATTTAAGGAACACGTAAGGGAAGTGAGGATGAAGACGGCGCGTCATACAGATTTGCACTGTGCACTGTGCAAGGGGCTGTTCACATGATACATGTGCGCTCTTTGTATGCCGCCTGACTGCTAAAACCTAGACAATCATGTGTATTTTGTGTGCACATCCTACAGACACTGCGTGCACATTCTGTGGATGCAGAATTTGCTGTATCGCTAAATTTGATTTTTCAGAAACACCAATTTCACAAAGCCTGTCAATAAGACAGGAGTGATTAGCAGAGTCAAAAGCTTTAGCCAAGTCAATAACAATGGCAGCACACTGCAATTTAGCGTCAGAGGAGATGTCATTTAGAACTTTAAGAGTTGCTATTGCCCACCTATAACCAGTTCTGAAACCTGATTGGACAGGAGGTAAGATATTGTGACAGTACAAGTAATGTGTAAGCTGATTATTTACAAGACTTACTAAAACCATAGCAAGACAAGGAAGAACTGAGATGGGTCTGTATGGGGTCAAACCCCTGTACAGGTGCATGTGACTAAGGCGTAGGAAGAGTCCTGTAGACTTGGATCCCAAATAAACACCAAACATATCACAGTTTGGTCTGGTCTGCTGTCACACGGCAGTGGATGGGAAAAAAATCAAACAGACAGGGTATAGCACACATCTACGCGAGCTTTTAGTTATGATGCTGGGTAAGATCCAAAAGAAGGAAATCCCAAGAAGAAAACAATATGGCTAATATGACTTACAATGAGCTGCCTCTGTCTTCTCAACAGACATTCTCTGGTTTGACCTGGTCTTGTTATCCCAAGCCTGGTGAGGCCTAGTCTTGAATGACCTGGTTTAGTCTAGTTTTAATAAAATGGAAACTGGCCTGGTCTTGTCCTGGAGCATGTCTTGAGTTGGCCTAAGGGATTTTGCTTGTTGTGAATTGAAAGTTTTTTGACTTCTTAGATTATGATAAAAAGAAAAAAAATTAATTATTAAAAAGGAGCGTGCGAATCCAATTATCTCAATTCTGGAAACTATGATAACTTATTACTGCTTAAGGGACAAAGTTCTTTATTTAGTTTATAAAAAATAATTTTTTAACAGGAAATTAAGTACATTTCACTTTTGTAATAATAATTATATTGGAAAGGTATATTGATTGAAACAATTGTAATAATTGAAATTGTAATACATTTGAATAAACCTCTTTGTTGTGAGGATGAATCAGTATTGTTTATAGAAGTGAGATGTAAAGAAAGTCTTTTTTGTCCTCAGTGGTCTGCAGGAAGGGTTTAGATAGCACCACACTGGCAATTCACGATCAGGAAATCTACTGCAAGTCCTGCTACGGGAAGAAATATGGCCCCAAAGGCTACGGCTATGGACAGGGGGCTGGAACACTCAACATGGACCGCGGAGAACGACTGGGAATCAAACCAGAACTGTAAGAGCAGCCTGACGCGACACATGTTAGCAAAAAGTGATAGTACAATTAATAAAATGCTGCTGTGGGGTCACAGAGTGTACTGACTCTCTGATGTTTATGGAATGTGGCTCCTTACTGTTGTCTGTAAACAACATCTTTTCATCGCACTCCTTAAAACAATAGGTCTTTCATATACAGTCATGTGAGGATAGATGTAAACATTCTCTCTGCCTTCTTCAAGAACAGCAGCAAAAAGCTGCTGGCTTCTGCATTATTTTCTTTTATCTAACTAACTGACTGACTAACTAACCCTTTAAAGACTGACTTACTAAACTACTACAGACTAAATAACCAAATTCCTACAGACTACTACAAACTAACTAAACCGCTAAAGACTAACTTTCTAAACTGCTGCAAACTTACTAAAATGATACTCTATACTACGGACTAACTAACTAAACCATCACAGATTAACTAATTAACCTGCTATGAACCAACTAACTAACCTACTACAGACTAACTAGCCAATCGTCTAAAGCAGGGGTGTCAAACTCATTTTCACTGAGGGCCACATCAGCATAGCAGCTGTCCTTAAAGGGCCAGATAGAATTTATACATGCAACTAAATGTAATGAAAAATAAACGCAACTACTCCTTAATGTTAAATAACTCATTATTTACTTATTCTAACTTTTTAAAGTGACAATTGCAGTTGCATAGAAAATATGTGGTTGCTCGTTTTTCTAGCATAAATCCTTTGACATTTGATTTTGTCAGGTTAGGTTATATGGACAGTGTTTACGTCCTAATCTATAGTTGCCTAATCTGATAGTTTAAGTCAATTTCCCCCTAAATATGAATAAATACACCAATTTTTATTTTTTATTTTGAGAAATGAAAAACTTTTATTCTCTCGAGGGCCACATAAAATGACATGGAGGGCCACATTTGGCCCCCGGGCCTTGAGTTTGACACATGTGGTCTAAAGACTGATTTACTAAACTACTACACACTAACAAAACCACCACAGATTAACTAACTAACCTACTACAGACTAACTAGCTAACCGTCTAAAGACTGACTTACTAAACTAGTACACACTAACAAAACCACCACAGATTAACTAATTAACCTGCTACAGACTAACAAATCTACTACAGACTAACTAGCTAACCGGATAAAGATTGGCTTACTAAACTATTCCAGCTAAACAAGCTAACGTGCTAAAGACTCACTTACTAAACCACTACAACTAACCTACTACAGACTAACAAAAAACCAACAGACTAACTAAACTTCTACAGACTAACTGCTGCAAAAAAAACTAAATGGTGACTGACTAACTAGCTAAATGGCTACAAACTAACATGCTAAAAACTAACTATACTGCTACACTAAGCAAACTGGGTCAGAGGCTGAATACAGCACCCTACCAGGCAGCACTGAGACAGACCTGATGCTGCATAAAAGTTAAGCTGATTTCTACAGTTGATGTCAATCTTAAAGAAGCCTCGGCCCCTATCATCACACCTACACCACTGTACCTCAGGGATGGTAATGCCTAAAAGAACGATCCAGTCAAAATTGTAGTAACAACTGCACATACTCTCTAATTGGTCTAAGAGTTTTTGTTGATCTGGTCATCACTGATTGGTTAGTACAGACCTGAATGCAGCAGACTTGGCATAAATGAAAGTAAAGCTGTACTTTTCTCACAAACTTATCAGCAGATCTGTATTCAAATACAGAATCAGTGGAGCTGCAGAGTTTGGCGACACAGAGAGTTCTGGTTCTCCCATCACGTCAGGTGATCTCTTATGAAAGAGTTTATGTAAGCAGACTGATCAGCTGCACAAAAGACCTCATTCAGGCCACAGCTAAGGGTCACCCGTGCCCTGTCCCGCTGGCACCCCCCCCACAACAGACAACTGACTGAGAAGGAGGCTGGTTTAGAACTCCCCCTATTTCCTTTCAGTCATTTGAAATGTATAATATTGTGCACACATTGATAAAAGCTGGCTTTTCGTATTTAGTTGAGTCTCATCAGGGTTTGATGCGTGTTTGAATCTTACTCCCTGGTTTTTAGCTCTGCTGCTCCTCACAGATGGAGATCAGGAGACAAAAAAGTCTGTCAGAAAAAAATACAAAAAAGAGTCAGTCTGATCTAAAGCAAACGGACAGTACCCCCTCAGATTCACCCCCACAGGGTAAATCAAACATCTCTCCTCGTACCTGCTGCAGGAGGCATCGTACTGGCCTCTGCTCAGCCTCCACTGCAGTATGCATGCAAGATGTGCATGGTAGTTGATCCCAGAATGCACGGCTGCAATCTCTGAGCTTTTGTGGGAATTCCTGAAAGATAGGAGCCCCTCACTTATTTACTAGACGCCTGCAGCTACTCGAAGCAGCACACGCTCACTGTGATCACAGAGCAGACACATGTTTGAGACAACATTACTGTGAGTCATTATGACATGTAAACCCCTTGTTGCTCCTCCCTCCACATCTGAAGGAGTGAAGAGCAGCTTTACTCATCTTCTGTTTTTCTCTAAAGGACTTTGACTCACAGACCCACCACCAACCCCAACCCGTCCAGGTTCGCTCAGAAGTTTGGAGGTACAGAGAAATGCGCTCGGTGTGGAGACTCTGTCTATGCAGCGGAGAAGATCATGGGGGCCGGCAAGGTGGGGCTTGACTATGACTCACAGAACCACTAAGAAAAGAATTATTTTCTTGTTATATTATTAACGGTGAGATCTAGTCTCCAGTCACAAACTCTTTGCGGTACTGGATCTCAAGTTCAGAAGTTTCTGCCATCAAAAAGATCCAGGAGATGACTGAATCCATAAGGGTCCAGTCAAATTCTGCTGGATATGTATTTTCGTCATGGTTTCTCTGAAGTTAATCTGTGCTGCAGACGGCGGCCGCACAGTGGAGTGGATTTCATTTAACGGCTGATTCGCCTTTGTAATGAGCTGTGCACCAACAGCCCCCCCTCAGAAACCAACTTGTCCACAGTAAAAACCGAATGGGAGGAGCTGGTTCCTCTGGGTACACACGGAGCCCGACTCTGCGGCACTGTGGTCTGCTCCTCTTCCAGCAGAGTTGGTCTGCAGCTCAAAGCTGCAGACCAACTCTGATTATCCATCAAAGAGTTCAGAGATTTGTTTCAAGGTTTTTTGCTTTCGCCGAGTGGGTGTGGTTCATTTCTCTTAGCTCTTCGAGTCCCATAAGAGCTGATTTATGGTGGGTTGTTTCATCATCAGCAGGGTTGATCCTGTGTTTGTGACGCAGAAACAGCTTGTTTTCTCTGCGATGAAGACTTTCAGCTGTGGGAAAGCCAGACTTTGGTGGCTTCTGGTGATGCAGATGCTTGTAAACACAGGAAAGACTGTAGTTGCTACCTGTAAAAGTTGTTTTCAGTTTATTGTAGGGGTCATGACGACATCTGAAATGGCTGCAGCTGTGGGTTCACGTGTTTAATGTCTGTGCTTCCCTCTCAGCCATGGCACAAAAACTGTTTCCGATGTGCAAAATGTGGCAGGAGCCTGGAGTCCACCACCCAGACCGAGAAGGACGGGGAGATCTACTGTAAAGGTGAGACTGATGGAGGCGGGCAGCTTTCACTCTGCACTTACTGAGAAATTTCATATTCGACATTGATCCTGCAGATTATGGTTCACGTGGTTTAGGGTCCGCCACATCGGCCACAGTGGGGCAGTACAGCAGGGTTACGGCCTTCCGACACTAAAGTCAACAATAACGAAATGTGTAGTCACTCAATTTTAGCATCAGTGCATCAAAACATGCAGGTACATCTCAAAAATATTCTGTGAAGAATGTTTATGCATGGATTAAACATTTCAAGCCTTTATTTCTTGTAGTTCTGATGACTATGGCTCACAGGTAATAAAAATCTCAAATTAAGTGTGTAAGAAAATGACATAGTTAAGATATTAAAGGTGGTAAACACTCTATTGAGCTGTTTTTCTCAAGCACCTACAGATTTTCTGAGCCTTTAAAAGGTCTCAGTCTGGGTCTGTAGCTACACAAGACTGTTGGCGGGACAGAGCCTCTCTTCACAAGCCATTAAAGGTCACTGCTAAACAAGCTGGTTGTTCACAGAGGGCTGTATCCAAGACCATGAACAGAAAATAAAAAGTGTGATGGAAAACCTGCAGCAGAGACCAATGCAGCTGTGAGAAGGAGGAGCATCACATGGAGGCTAGAATCAGAACATCCAGAGACACCACACAGTTCAAACTAGACATTGCTACAAATGTCCTGTTTTTCATGAAACACTGTTTCATGAGACTGCTGTTTAGATTCCAACAGATTCCATGTTGCTTGATTTCGAGTGTGACGCTTCTACGGTCAGTGATGGGTTTGGTTTAATGGCATCTACTGCTGTTGGTCTGCTGAAGTCCTCAGTCGAAGCTGAGATCTGCCTGGAAATACAAGCAAACCTGTCTGACAGGAACCTGAGACAAAAGAGGACGATGAGACACACCAGAGCCATCATAGATGGTCTGAAGATGGCTAACTGAAGAAACTGAGCTTCCATCCCACCTACAGAGCTGCAGGCTGATCTCCACCATTCTTGCTTGAAGCTTGGACAGGAAATAAAGGCTTGAAATGTTTTAATCTATGTGTGATGATTCTATAAAGTCATTATTTACTGAAAAAAACTATCAAACTTTTACAGGATTTTATATTTGTGAGATACTTTCAATAAACCAAACAAACTCATTTGGTTTCCTCCACACCTGTTTTTCTGCTGCACAGTGAACCATATCTTAAGCCAGAGTCACACAGACACTGCGTACATTTTGCATTGTCCACGTATAATTTTGGTTTTTCATGATCCATGCATGATATATTTAATATTTCTTGCGTTTCGTCATTCGTCGATGTGTGCAGATGTCCGTCGATGGCTTCGGCCGACGGGGCTTTATGTGAATTCAGTTTTTAACTTTTCTGAATTTTTGTTCGGTTGAAAAATGAACAGTTTGTATGTATATTATGTAGTCTATGCACAATTATTACGTAAATCGTATCCAATTGTGTGTGATTTTTGCGAGGTGCATTCCAATGTGTCTTTCCACGACCGTTCCAGGTGTGTCTAACGGACTTTTCACGCACGTATCACTTTTGATGCATCACTTTTATATCACGTATACAGCACTCATATCATGTTAAAATCACGTAATTCACACATGAATCACTAATGAATTGCACATAAACATCGCAATAATTACACACGGTTCATGTTCTACTTTGATTTACATGTTCTTTGCGTGGTTTATTCGTACTTCTTCCCGGGTTTTGAAGTGGTTCATTCTTGATAATTTCACGTAAAGACCACAACTTTTCTTACTTTTTCCACATATATTCAGGCATGACCAATTTTCCTCCGTGCCATATGAGCAAAATGTATGTAGTGGCTGTGTGACACAGCCTTTACTGTAAAGTTGTGTCACTCCAACCTGGCAAAGAAGGGCGTGGATGGTCAGCGTTCAGTTGTCAGCTCTGCAGTGGGTAAAGTTTGAGGTCCTTCAGTTGGTGAACCAGCTGCTGAGATGCTGGTTGTTGCTAACATATTAGAAGGATGCTAGCAGCATTTGTCAAATGTTGTTTGGGGCCAAACACTTATGGAAATTGATGTAAGTGTAAAGACCCATTTGCAAGGCTTTGAAAAGATCTTCATCAGCAAAAGCTTAGAGACAAAGGTAGGGATGGGTACCGTGCCCCGGTATTGAACCAGCCCCGGGGCCGCATTCTTCAAGACCGCAGTATCGTTAAGATCTGACCTTAACGGTTCTGCTATCGGTACTGGAGAAGTTACTTTTTTTTTTTTTTTTTTTTGTGTCCCACAAAATATAAACGTTATCTGCCATATTTAACTCACCAAGTCACTCAATTTTGCGTTAATTATAGATGATGATATTAATTTCGGTATTCTCGTTGAAGCGGAGAGCTCTGTCTGTCTATTTGTGTGCACGGGGGGCGGGGCTGTTGTTCAGACAGCACGCGCCGCGCGCGCACACACACAAGACAAGGCAGCGCACACACAGTCAGTGGTGATCTTGTAGGGCAGTGGTCCCCAACCACTGGACCGCAGAGCGGTTCCAGGCCGCGGGAAATATTTGTACCGGGACGCACAGAAAGAAAAAATAATATCCATTTTATTGTTTTTTTCCGACAAAAACGTTTTATTTTGAAAAGTGACCGGATTCACTTTGTTACATCTGTCACACTTAACGCACGTCAAAGTCGCGACACCAAACATCAGGTGATACACCCCACTAAAATTAAACCCAAACAACCAAAATGAGCAAAAAACAAACTTCTTTAGAAAGTTGCCGTGACAAGGGGAAAATTATAATTATTATTGTTATTATCATTACTAAAGAGAAAATACCACCCCCGGTCCACGTTAAATCTGTCTTTCGTTGCACCTCAAATCCCCCCCCCCCCGGTCCGCGGTAAACGTGCCTTGCGTTGTACCGGTCCACGGTGACAAAAAGGTTGGGGACCACTGTTGTAGGGGACACATGCCGCCCACATGCCGACTAAGAACTAACGTTTCTGCGTAAAAATTATTACGTTTGCCGACAATCCTGTCACCTTGCTGCTACGATGACCGTATGTTGCGCTGTTTGTGCAGAACAGGCTGGGGCAGCGGGAGGGGGGGTTGGGGGGCGTTGCACGCGGAGAATACAACATACAGATAGAGAGGCGGGGCTTAGACTCACCGCTTATGATTCCAGACCCGCGACAAACTATCAGCTGCTTCCTAATACTTAATAATAATTAATAACTAATGATAGTTGTTATCCGTAGAATTAATAGAATTTATTGGCTTTACTGATTTAAAGAAAAATAAATAAATAGAAAGGAGTCTGCATCAAAGTTTGTTTCAATCATTTAACTTAACTCATTTTAACTCTGGTGTTTGACAGACAGAAAAGTCTATTCAAGGTTGTGGAAAATGGACAAAAGACCAAATGAAACATCACACTCATAAATAATAAAAACAATTAGATTAAATAAATAAATAAATATCCTGTCTGGAACATTCTCATGTATAAAGTAAAATGTTTTGTTAAAAAAAACAATGTTGTTGCATAGTGAGGAAATAAAACACTTTATGTTCTTAATTTGTTATTTATTTATTTCTTTTTCGTCCTCAAAAAGTACCGATAAGAGTACCGATAATAGTACCGGATCGATAAGCAGTATCGATAAGAGTAGTAGTATCGTTAAAACCTTAACGATACCCATCCCTAGACAAAGGAGGAGTTCAAGAACACTGACGAACAGCAGGAGGACTCTGATCTCGGTCAGAATCTGAGGTTTTAGACAGTTAATATAGCTTTTTCTGAAATCAGCTGCCGTTTGTGGCTTTTAAAGCTTTAAAGTGAAAAAACGTATCGAGAATGAACACTGAGGTGTTTGAATTCACTACCTGTTTAGATAAATAAAACAACAGCTTTATTTTTCAGAGAATAATGACGTCAGCATTACAGAGAAAACTGCACTGACATTTTCAAAGATGGGCATGTTTTCACAGATGAAAGACAGATAGTTTTCCCACAGCCTGCTGCTTCTGCAGGTCTGTGATCGTATCTGTGAAGAGCAGACAGACCGGCCTTCACAAAGCCACGCACACGTGTCCCATGTTTGCGTCTGTGAGCTCAGCGGCACAGGAACAATGTTTGAGTCTGCTCGCTGGAGTGAAGCAGGGGGGGGACTCAGACCAGCGTCGTTGTGAACCCCGTGATGCTGCTTCTTGGCTCAAAGTTCTGCGGCTGTTTCCAGGTTTTTCGCCATCTGCTTTCCTCCACCGTTCCACAGATGACTGATCACAAAAGTACTGAACTGTTTTACTGTTTCACCTTTGAGGGATGTTCCTGTAAAAGCTGCAGGGTCAGAGCATAAGTGATGAATGGATTTGACATTCATACAAAGGGTGAAGGTGAGTGAAAGCACAGCTCAGCTTTAGTTAGTCCTGAAAAGGAAACAACAGGAACAGAAAGAAACAAGCAGCAACATCTTTAGGACGGACAGATCCTGGCTCTGTGAGAAAACACTTCCACACGTTTATGTCTGTGAGACTCGACAGGAAAGAGACTGAAGACAAAAACAGATTTCATTCATATTTTTTCAGACTCAACAAAAATTTGTCTATTTAAGTTTACTACAAGTATCCTTGGTCTATAATCAAAGTGAGGCACTTGAAATGTACTTTTAAAATATACTATCTATATATTTTAAACTTAAAACTTTCCGATTGAGTCTAAAGAAGTATTCAGTTAGTATTCTTCCTACACACATACATGATCTATAGTAGACTTTGTATACTCAAGTATACTTAATAAAATAAACTTCACGTGTAGTACTTTTCTAAGGGTTCTGCTTTAAATTACACGTTGGAATAGAAGCTCCTGAAGATGATCTGTGTAAAACATCACAGTAATTTCATCAGTCATGTCTTCCAGAACATGCAGCAGGTTAGGGGGAATAAGGATAGGGATGGTAATGTATTGACAAGTATCAGTAGTATCATGGAAAGATGGAAAGAATACTTTGAAGAGTTGATGTATGAAGAAAATGAGGGAGAAGAAAGAACGGAGATGGTGACTGTTGTGGATCAGGAAATAACGATTAGTAAGGGGGAAGTGAGGGGTGCATTGGAGAGAATGAAGAGTGGAAAGGCTGATGATCTACCTGTGGAGGTATTGAAGCTTATTACAGGGTGTCTGGAGGGGAACTGGTATTGTATGTGAATTTCTGGAGTGACAGAGAAGTATGTTTGAGCAGTGGGCTGGAAGACAGTGGTTAAGTGTGCTGTAGGGGTGACAGAGGTGGAGGTGGGGTTACATCAGGGATCAGCTCTGAGCCCCTGCCTGTTTGCAGTGGTGATGGACAGGCTGACAGATGAGGTGAGACAGGAATCACTATGGACTATGATGTTTACAGATGATATTGTGATTTGTAATAAGAGCAGGAAACAGATGTAGGAGAGGTGGAGGTTTGTCCTGGAAAGGAGCAATTATGGGATTCCCCCCCTCCATCATTTTGTTTCCTGAGCTGGACTGTTCATGCCTCTTCATCTCCCAGCTCCCCCCCAGGCTAACACCCCCACCCCCCGTCTGTTACATGAAAAGGCTTCATTCTGTTAAGTTTTAGCTGCTAAATAGTTTCTTAAGTCAACCTGAAGCCGAACACACCCTGGAGAGCGTGGAGGTTTATTCAAACAAAGGCCGAGTCCGACTGCTCCCTCAGGAACATCCGTAAATCCACACACACTTTCCTCATCCACCTTTTATGGGAGGTTAACGTTTCCTAACAAGTCTTCCATTTTTTCCGCAGCATGCTACGCCAAGAACTTCGGCCCCAAAGGGTTCGGTTACGGGCAGGGAGCCGGCGCCCTAGTGCACGCACAGTGATGACCCAGTAGGACCAGGACGCCCTCCCCCTCCAACCCTCCAACCTCTGGCCATCACCTCAGACTTTATCTGGGAAGCTGTGTAATGGTGGAACAGGAATTCGGAATAAAGACGTGAAGAAGCTGCGCTGGTGTTTAGCTGTTTTCAATCATTTCTCTTTAGATGCTGCAGTGAAGCTCTGCTGTCCTCTGCTGGAAGGAATGCAAAGGTTTAAGAGAAGGAAATGCAAAGAAATGGCTGTGGCACTGGAGCTGGACACTTTCTGGTTCTGATCTTTGGGTCCATGGAGGGACTGGAACAGTTAGAAAAGGTGCAGTCAGACTGCACCTTGAGTGAGAGTGGAGGTCTAACATCCAGTAATTTCCAGCTTCTTGGTTCTGTCTAGAAGGATGTGCACCTTCACATCAGCAGGTTTTCTTTTTTAACATCTCTAAGGATAAAAAACAGGAATTCAGGGAAGATTTTTACAAAATGTCAATTAAAAACCCTCCAGGTACAGAGACAACAAAAAAACACTGGATTATTCAAGTTCAATTCTGTTGAGATGATTCTAAGAATCCAGATTATGTGGCTGTATTTTCATTCTACCTCTCAAAGAGGCCAACAGGTTAGAGTGCTTGAGGCTGTAATCTAATGGAGTCCCTCTGTGATCCCCACTGCAGTCACCAGTTGAGGCTGGAGTTCTGGAGAAATTCCTGGTAGCAGTAGAAGAAACGGCTTCCTCAACCACCACAGACCAAAAATTTTTCATGATTCTGTCCTCCCTTCAGTCTCTGGAAATGAGACCCAGATGAAAAGAAATGACAAATTTCCTTTGATCTGAAAGCAGGCTGAAGCTGCACTTCATGTCCTTAAGTGAAACATCAGAGAACGTTTCCAGTTCAGGAGAGAATTCATTCATTCATTTTTTTTTCTTGACCGTTTTTTCCCTTTCAGGGTCACGGGGCTGCCAGAGCCTATCCCGGCCACTTGTGAGCGAAGGCAGGGGGACAACCTGGACAGGTCGCTAGTCTGTCGCAGGGTAGAATCTCAACAATCACACAGCCATTCACTCTCACACTCACACCTATGGACAATTTAGAATTGCCAATTAACCTATGAAGCATGTTTTTGGATGGTGGGAGGAAGCCGGAGACCCCGGAGAGAACCCACGCATACACGGGGAGAACATGCAAACTCCACACAGAAAGGTCCCCCATTGATGTTGTTTTCAGGAGAGAATAGTTTTACTATTCTCAGGAGAGAATAGTAGCTCAAATCATGGTTGGACGGCTGATGCCGATGTCCTCTTCTTGTTCTTGTGATTCAACCCCTGAATGTTGTCTGAAGGCGGCAGGGATCTCTGCTCATCTCCAGCTTTTCCTCCATGAACAGTGAACACCCTAAGGTGATGATCTTCAATGACAACAGGGATCAGAAGAGACATTCACGACTTTTTCCATCTGCAGAATGAACTGATTCGCTTTAAATGCTTAAAAGACCCGAGGAATCAGGGTCTAACTATGCGCCATTTAGCTTCATCTGCAGTGGAATCGATTCCTAATAAATTCTTTAACTTTTTGTTCACACTGAGCTATTAGGTCCACAGCAAAACTCATTTAATCATTTTAGAATAACTCATCTGAAGTGTGAAGAAGCAGATCAAGGTCATGGAGTGGTCCAGCCAGTCGCGGAAACCTCTGGAGAAGCTGAAGATCAGAGTTGCTAAGCAACGGCCACCAAATCTGAATCATCTGATATTTTTAAAAGAAGCAGTTGATGAGTAGAAACCTGCTTAACTATAAAAATAACCTCATAATGATCTGTACTAAGTCTTTCCGGCATGAGGGTTCAAATACTTATTTTCCCTCAATGAAATGCTAATAAATTCTTGATTTTCTATCTCTCTTTTCAGATGAACCTCACATCAGGACGACAGACTGCCGTTTTATTTTATGTGGGCAAACCTACAGAATCAAATACTTCTTTCCTCCACTGCATGTTTGTGGAGAATAGAAATCTATCTGGAGCTTCAATGGTTTTCTAGTCTGTTCTTTAGTTTAGCTGAAACATCATTCTTTACTGTTCCTCCTCTTTTTTCTGACCTTCCAGACATTTCAGGGGTTTTTCTCAGATCATGTGGCTTTAAATCAGTCTTCCATGGTTCCACCGCGTCCCAGGATCTTTTTTCTTTTGGCTCCATCTTCTCAATCATCTTTTCAACAACAGAGCAGGAAGACACGCTCCACATTAGGACAGGAAGAAGAAGCGGCCCGGTTCCATTTGACTATCTGATTCTTTATTATTAAAACTGAACCATGCCCATATGTTTACATCTGAAGTGGAGTTACAGTGGAGTGTGGAGGTGGGCGGGGAGGCACTGGACATGATTAAGTGCTTTCCTTTTCTTTCTCACACGGGGGTCAGAGGGGGCTCAAACTGCTGGAAGAACCAGTGCGTCCGACCTGGAGTTCTCTGTAAGAAAGCTGATATGAAACAGTCGTCACCAGTTTGAGAGAACCCACAGCTGCTGCGCAGCTCAGGTGATTGAACCTCCCGTCCCTAAATCTTTTGCATCAGCACATTTCCACCTATAGACAAAAAAACAACATAAAAATTCAGGTCTGAAGTATGCTGCTTTACAGTTTTTACATCCAGTGGCAAAACAAAGCCTTCTGCGTTTGACCCAGAAATGAGGGGGGAGAAAAAACAACATTTAAATATGTGGACACACTGGGATGTAAGATGTTAAACCTGGCAATCTGAAGGACCACTTCCATAAAAACACAAATACAACCAGGCGATCAAAAAGCCCCAAAGTCCTCGGAAATACATAACATTCACTATATACAGACAGGTGGCTAGCCGTTGCCATGGTGACCAGAGGTCCCAAGCATCAAACATGCATTGGAGTTTGTTGGCGGAAAAAAAATGTCAGGTACATGTGGGCATGGGGGGGGGAGGTGTTAAAATGCCAATGGACAGCAGGGTGGAACATCACTAAAAGCTACAAACATACAGACAAAAGTCACTCCAATTCTTTCCTGTTTCCTTCAGAATAAAAACACTTTGGACTAACACTGATGAAAGGAAACCCAACCCCCTTAGAGAGTATATGTATATACAGCCTCCTCTTCCTCCCTCCTTTCTGACTAAAACCATCAGTGCAACGTCAGACACCAAACAAAAATAAGACTTTACAGCTTCTGCAGAGAGCAGACGTGGAATGAGGCTCTACTGAACATCCTCCTGCTGCTCGGAATAAATACCCCGCTGTCCCCGCCCCCCGCCCTCTCAGGCAGCCAGTCCTGTGCATAAAATCCTACTCAGCTAAAACCACATGTAAAAAGAGATGGACCGTAGTTACTTTATCTATAAATAGCTTTTAAATAAATAAACTGCATCACATTGTCTGTTGGCCGCAGCGTCGTGTTCAGAGCTGTTCCTGCTGAAGGATCCACAGTAAAAGCTCTGCAGGTGAGGCGCAGCGCAACTCCTGAGGCTCCGCCTCCAACGCTGTCCTCTGACAGTTCCCCGTCTTCACGGTGCAAAATCCTTTACAAAGACATTCTCTTCTTCCGTCACACTTCTGTGCCTCGCCCAGCTCATCGCCGGGACCTCCCGGACCCGGCAGATATGCATAACAGCAGAAATGTTACATTGAGTGGGGAGGGTGGGGGGTGTCCCCCTCCTGTCACACACAGGACCGCCCCCTCTCCCGATCTCCTCTCCTTTGATGTTTGGCAGCAACAAACCGTCCAAAAGCTCTGAGGAGAGGAGAGGAGTCAGGGGTGGGGGTGGGGGGTCTGAGTAACAGTATTAGTAATAGTTTGAGAGATGAAGGTGAACAGAATGGGCGAGGTGGTGTTGCCCCCGTTACTGCATGCTCGTCCTGGTGGGTTTCTTTTTGATCGGTGAAGGCAAGATGGTTTCACCAAGAACAAACGCAAAAAAAGAAGCAAGCGCTCCAGAGATCGCTCAGATCTGAACGGGAGATCCTTCACCCCATCCAGACGCTCTCCACAGCCTCCTCTTCCTCCCCTACACTAGCTGGTAGCCTGAGCCGGACGTCTGGTCGTACTCTATTGTGTACTGCTTGGTCCAGTCCACCGTCACGGGCCGGATCAGGCCGCAGCAACGGATCTCAAAGAAGTCAACGAGGTTTCTGAAGCAGCCATGACTGCAGGGGACAAAGTGGACAGGTGAGCGGGTCGGGTTCTGACCAGAACCAGCGGCCCAGACACTCCAATGACACTTACTTGAAGGGGCTCTCGATGGATGTGGCTGTGACCTTAAAGTGCTTGTATCTGCGCGCGTTCATCCTCTCATTGGTGGTGATTCCCAATGCGGCAATCTGCAGGAACAAAGTCAACGAGGTGGTGTGTGTGTGTGTGTGTGTGTGTGTGTGTGTGTCAGAAATCACAACAAAAATGCTTTGATTCTTACTCTAAAGGAGCAGGAAGAAGAAAGCATTCTGATTGTGTTGCAGACAGAAGCATAGTTTAGTTTTTAGTAATATCTGCTCATTTAAACAGCTTCTTCTCGTACATTTCTGCTCGGGTTCGTGCAGGAGTCTTCCTGAATGTGCAGAAGGACTACAGCAGATCAGATGGTACAACTGGAGCAGAACGCCCATCGTAGCCGTAGAGTTAGATGAGCAAATTCTTCTCTAAGAGTCCTGGTACATCGTCTCTCCGTCCTGGGAAAGACCCTTCTTTCATGTAGATTTCCCTGAGGTCTCTTCTTTTTTTTCCTGAATCCCATTTTTTAGGAGAAATGTGGTTGGATGAATGCAGGATCATTAAAACAACTTTTCTTGTGATACACGTTGCTTCTCACAGTTTTTCCGACAACCTGTATGTCATAAACATTTATCAGAGTAAATTTCGTATCCGTCGTCTCCTCAGTAACCTTGCAGCACGCCTCCACCGGACTAAATAAAGTGTTGTAACTGAGACGGGCATTAAAAACTGGTCAGCGAAATATAAACTTTGAATCAGTGAACTTTCCTGACTAGGACTGCAAAGCACAGGACTTCAATAACTTCTGCCCCTTCTAATTAGTAGCCAATGACTGAAGAGATCTTTAGTCACGTGGTTTTGTTTACAAGGTGTGGTTCGAATCAGGAAAGGCCGTCTAAATACAGACCAAAGGCAAGGTTCAGGACTTGATCTGGGCCAACAGATTTTGCCAGTCTGAATACACCATTACTTGTAAGTCAGCTGAAACAGAGCTGATAGTCAGGGCGCCATACCTGGTAGAGCTGGCACATGATGAGAACTGCCACCCACATGAAGTGGAAGATGCTGTTGAGGAACATCCAGAAGATCCAGGGCGAGCAGGAGGCGATCTGCGTCAGGTACAGCCAAAATCCATCCTTGGCGTAGGTGGTGGCACAGTGCACCCTCCAGTCTGGGGGAGGGAAAAGCACATCAAGCAAAGAGGTGGAAGGCTCTATGGGGGCTCTCGGGGGGTGGACGTCTTACATGAGATGCAGCCGTATATCATCCAGCAGATCATGCAGAGCAGGAAGAACAGGTAAGCCATGAAGTAGCGGTGATTTCCGCTTCCTGCAGCCAGACACAAAAGTCCTGTTAACATCATATCACCTGCTGGCATCAATAAAAACGAGTTAGACCTGCAACGTCCTCCGCATTAACCACCTGAACAAACCGCAACATAGAAGTAACAAGTTACAGAAATGAAGATATATCCATGGGATTCAAGTTGTGGGAAAGTTGGAGTCCAGAAGAAGAGACTTATATGACCCTTAGAAACCAACAGGTCCTATCACATTAGTTACCAGGGTTCAGTTCTTTTAAAAAAAATACTAGAATGTATAAAGGTTCAGGCATAAAGGTTACAGATGACATCAGGAGACTATTTGAAACAGAAAAAAACAACAAACAGTGGATTCATTGAAGTATAAAGCTTGTGCGGAATTTTATGCTGGCAAGCAAATGAGCAGTAGGGAAAATAGATTCTTAAACACACTAAAGTGGTTTAAAGGAATGAGAGTTTCCTTTTGGGTTCAGGACGTTCTGCAACAGGACTTTGAGCACAAAGACGCAGAAATTATAGATGATTTTGAGGTACGATCCAGATACTTTGTTTGGGGTTTAGAAATGCACTAAATGTGTAGGAAATGCAGACTGAGGAGAACAAAGACTTTCTCCACAAACACCCGTTTGTCTCTGGTCGTTGTTTTCCTGCAGACACATCTCTTTGGGGACATCTATGGTAGGGTTTGTGCCAAAAAGGTGAAGTTGGGATGCAGTTAACACCATCATGATCAGGGCAGATCACTGTAACCCTTCTCTGGATCGGTCATGCCGCTCTCTTCTTCTATGAAAGGTGATCTGCTGTAGATGCTTTTTTTTTTTAAAATGTAGATTTCGCACGAATGACGGGGTTGATGCTCTGTCTGTAGGACATCTGTTTGTTCAGACTGTTTCCTCACTTTCATGGTCCGTCCTAAACACAGGAAGTGCTGCAAACAGCGGCACTCCTTCCTTCCTCTGCTGTCTCCTGTCTGCTGCTAGACAACAGTCCTCATCACGCTTCCACCTAAAGCCCGCCTGCTTTTCATGAAGCGTCTGCTTCCTCTTTCAGCTGTTTCTTCATTTTATTGCTTCAAGCTTTTTGATGTATTGCTCAGTGCAACACACAGTTTGTCCTGCAGAGGCAGTGGCGTGCACGTACCCACACAGTTCCCCACCCAGGGGCAGTGGTGGTCGAACTTGGCGATGCAGCGGTTGCAGACAGCACAGTGTTTGGAGCGGACTGGTTTCCGTATCTGTAAGGAGAAATTAGGTATTTACATCCTCTGTGCTAATCTCCACTTCAGCTTCAAGCATGCGTGAGAAAAGTTTTTACCAAGCAGGTGCTGCAGAATATGCTCAAATCCAGGCTGCCTGTCTCTGCCAGCTCCACTATCGTCTGCAGGAAACACACAAATCAGTCTAAGCCCTGTTGAGGCTGGACTGACCTACAGTGACCTACATTACCTTTTTCTTTTGCTCCTCTGATGCTTTAATTATTCCTGGATCTGACTTCCAGGATTTTCCAAAGTTGTAGAACAAAACCAGCGAGTTGATGAGGAAGGGAACGTGGACCGTGGCGAAGGGCAGATGTGCAGAGAAGTCAAGGCAGAAGTTGTCTTTTTCATCAGAAGGAGCTGAGCTCCTCACAAAAATCATCCATCTAAAGGGTCGTGTCCCAGAGCCACTACGTTTCATTTTGCGCATATTGCACATGAAAAATTGGTCACGTGAATAAAACGTGGAAAAAGGGGGGAAAAAGTTGTGGTCTTGACATGAAATTCTCACAGATGTATCACGAATGAACCATGTTAAAACCAACGAATAAACCATGCAAAGAACATGTAAATTAACGTAGATTAACGTAGCATGATTATTTTTTTATATATATATATTTTTTAATTTATATATATAATATAATATAAACAGCGGAATATATAATACATATACATATATATATATATATATATATATATATATATATATATATATATATATATATATATATATATATATATATATAATTTCCGCTGTTTATATGCAATTCATTAGTGATTTGTGCATCAGTTACATAATTTGAACATGATATGTGCACCATATAAGTGATGTCAAAGGTATTTATCGGTGGTAAATGCTTGAAAAGTGTGTTAGACATATGAGGAACGATCGTGGAAAGACACAAATTTGCGCATGCATCTCACAAAAATCACGCAGTTGTGTAAGATTTACGTACAAAATGCGTATAAACTATGTAAAATATGCATAAACTGCATAATACTCAACCGACCACAAATATTTAACAGCTCAAAACTAAATTAATGTAAAGACCAAACCCTCGGCGGCCATTTGCGCACATTAAGGAATGACAAACGCAAGAAAAACTAATAAATGACGTATATCACGCATGGATCATGAAAGACTGAAACTTCATACGTGTAAAATGTACGAAGTTGCTGTGTGACAATAATCAGTGATGAAAGTCAGGAAAGGAAAAAAATCCCTGAACTTTTCTTTGAGCGATATGGCGGCGTGGAGAGAAATTTTTGAAAAATACATGGTCTTAGATGCATTCTGGTACATTCTGGCAGCTAGTTATTCACTTTTTAATCAAGAAACTAAGACTAATTGGAGCATCATGATTTATTTAACATTCAAACCCCTAGTTTGCCAAAAGTAACACAATCCTACAATCTAAGCTTTTCCTAAAAGCTGCAAAACATACAATTGCTAAAATATAGTAACATCAAAGCCCCAAATGGCAAAAAGAACACCAGCAACTATGATATTCTATGAAAGTACCTCATTTATTTGAACAATTTCTGCTTTAGAAATACTGTTTTCTAAAACTATAATTACATCAAAATATGGGATCTGCTTTAAACCATCTTTCTATAACATAATACATCAACTCTTTAACACCAATACTAAGTAATCTGAGCAAAACTGAACTAAATCAGGGTAATTAGGAAATACAAATAAAACCCATTAAAACCTGATAACCGCACGGTGAAGTTCCGGTCAGCTAGCTTAAATTATTGTATCACTGCGCTGGCTTCTTTAAAAAAAAAAATTTTACTTCATCATTGGACAAAAAACAGCGGTAAGAGCTGAACTTTCTCTCTGAACTGATGCTTTATTCAACCCATCGGGACGATCAGCATATATATATATATATCGCTGAATCTTGACTGCAGCGGTGGTGCTGCGCGACGGACTATGTGTTACGTGATGCAGCGCACACAAATGTCAACACAAACTCTTCAGATTTGTTTGTGAATGTTTAGCGTGGGTCCGCCAGTTTTGGTCTCTAGGGAATCCATCACGCTGACCCCGTGGTACAGACAGAGCCAATCAGAGCTGTCGACGCATCCGAAAGCAACTAAAACGTCCCGTCATTGGTCAATTAGGCCGGGAAGGACGAAGACAAAATAAGCCGCGCCCATAGATAAAGCGATCCACGGAAGAATATTAAACCTAAAATTCGCCGATTTCAGACATTTTTTCCATTCGTAAAGCGATTTGTCCGTAGAGATCAGGTCTTTATTTCCCGGAAGGTACGATCGGTTTGCTCAAAAACACGGATTTCCGGGAATTCCTGGAAGACTTTCATCACTGAATAATAAACAGAAGCTCAAATAGAAAATTGTCTTAGTCCAAACATAAATAAGTTCCTGGCAAAGTTTGACTCAATTGAAAAATCTAAAACATCACAAAAATCCAGATTCCTTTAAAAAATAAATAAAAGGGGTGAAGAAGCTTAAACACAACATAAAGAAGTAGTAATGTAAAACCAGATTGTTAACGAGCCATTAACCCCAGATTGGGATAACAGAAACATTGAAAGTTAAACAGCTCAAAAGCTGCTGACATGTTTGTCCCTTCAACACCGGAGCTTTTGCTCCAGTCTTTACATCTTTTAATTACCATAACTCTTCAAACTCTACGTGATTAACATCATTACAGCAGGAGAATCAGCTGATTCTCTGCGATCATGTAAACGTTCCAAGAGTTACAATATGTCAAAGAGTGTTATTTAGGGCATCTCTGGTGTCAAAGGGTTAATGTTCACGTGATCTTTTTAGATGAAAGTATAAAGAACTTCCAGACAGAAAACATTTAAGGATTTTACTTTGGTGTGAACCAAGACCACTTGCCTGTGTAAAAGGCCCCCTAGAGGTTGCTTGGTGAACTACACCTAAAATCAGTCGCTTTAGTTTTCAAACTTCCACATGGAAGTCGAGGGTTGACCCGAGCTCAACCTGAAGACGGGTTTCATGTTTGTGACAAAAAGGATGCTTCATATCAGCTTTTCGGCTGATTTTTTTTTCCTCCTCAGATAATTACATCTGTCTGTGAAACACACAGAATCTGTAGCCAATGGGACTTTAAGGGAACCAAAGTTTGAAACCACGATTTACAAGTAAACCAAACAGATTAGACACAGAAATGAACAAACTAAGACAGAGAAGGATCATGTGACTACTTCACACCATCAGAAGCTTGTGCTTTTTGGCTGTAAATCTTGATCTGTTCATGGAAACCTTTGCTACTAAAAAGGATATCATTCCAGAACCAGTAGAACCAGGTGGCGTACATCCAGAACTTTGTTGCCAGGTAGATTCCCAGAGGGAGAGCACTGTGCATGGAGTGATCGAAAAAAGCCCTGCAAAGAGAAGACAGTGGAACAATTACAAGCACCCCTTCTTTAGCCCTGAGGGCCTCTCTTAGCCGTGCCTCTGAGCATTATTTCCTTTAGCATTTCCACCCCTCCTCACTCCTGCAGATGGAAGAGCCTGCAGCCAGAGCTCAAAGGAAGTCAAAAGCAGACACCGCTGCAAACGGAAAAGCTTTCTGTCCTTTTTTTCTAAAAGTGACATGAAAGAAAGGGGCCGCTCATGCGAACACGCTCTGTTAAAACACATTCATAATAAGAACAGAGGAGAGGGTTCATGTGGAAAACACTGGGATAGTTCCCAGTGGGACGTACTTGGAGAGGAACTGCACGGCCACCCAGACGCCGGCGTACATGACGCTCTTGATGAGCCACGAGTCGATGTCCAGGTCAGCGATGAAGCCCACCAGCCACACGACCACAAACGGCGTTCCCAGCATCACTTTCTGTCTGAACTCCTGCACAGCAGAGCGGACAGATAAAAGCACTGCTCCCCCCGTCAGACTCGACACTTCTACAGCTCTCGCTACCCATTCAGGCTCTCAGAATGGTTCTGTCTGTATCGACACTGAGACAGAGACGACAGAAATAGAATGAAAACATGAATGAAGACAACATTGGTTCTCAGGTGGAATTTAGCTATTTTTATTTTTTGACAGCTAGAAGCACTGTGTGAAACCAGAACAAGAACAGGGTCCAAAAATGAAAAAGATGCTGAACTGATCATTAAGCAAAAGCTGCATGGGAGCAGAAGTTTAAACTGAGACCATGAGACACGCAGGACGGGACAAGGGGCATGCTCAGGTTTACCACAAAACCCTGTTCTTCAGGGATACTTTTGAATAACAAAGAACTTGTAGATCATGTATATACAAAAAAAACCTTAGAAAGTGAATATTTAAGTTAAAAAGAAGCAGAAATATGCCATTTTAGGACATTTTGATATGTTGTACTCTTGAAAGAAAT